>JADRCH010000180.1:4481508-4595355 GCA_019843965.1 Rhynchomys soricoides | reverse complement strand
GATAGATAGATAGATAGATAGATAGATAGATAGATAGATTTATTCCAAGCAAAGCAGAGATTAAAAAAAAATAACCAAAAGTTGCACTATTTTCAGATGTGGTGGGAAATCCATCTGAGTCTAAGGGATGTTCACTTGGGGATCCATTCATCTTCAGAACAGACAACGATCTGGAGACCCAGCACTCCAAAGAGTCTCTTTGCACACTACACTATAGGCCACACTCCGTGGATCAGGAGGTCCCTCCAGGGATGACATAGGCAACACGCTTTCATTGAATTAGAATAACAAGAGAAGAAATGGGGAAATGGCATATCCTGCAAGGGCAGGGCCAGGCACTAGGAGTAGCATCAGGCTGCATGGTTGGAGGCACAGTTTACCATCTTCTATGGTCATGATGTGTCATTATGTGAGGCATTGACTTTTCTGTGTTTTGGGTGGTCAGTATCATTCAAACTGCAAGATTTTCACACAGTTGTATAAAAAAAAAACCCTGTCTTGTCATTTAAAATTACATAATTCATATTTCACAATCTTATTTCCAATAAATACATTTTTGCTTCCTTCTAATAAGAGTACACAAACTTCCATATTGGAGAAGTGAGTTTTCATTTTCTCTTTTGTTTTGTGGTGGTTTTGAGACAAAGACTCTTGTAGCTTAGGCTGACCTAGAATTCACTATTAACGATAATAATCTTGAACTTGTGATCTTCTTGCCTCTGCTTTTCTAGTGTGGTGATTGCAAGCAAGCACCATCATGCCAGTTCTGGGCCATGCTCAGGATAGAAATGAGAGCTTTGTGTGTCCTAGGCAAGCTCTCTACCAACTCTGCTACACCTCCACCCTTCACAAACTCTGCACAGAGGGATTATAAATATTTTAACACGGTATGTCATATAGGTCTCTGTGTCATATTTTGTACTTACCTTTAAAATAACTTTATTATTGTATTATTTGGTTCATTGTTGTCTTATTTGTGTCTTTATTAATTATATGTGCAAGTACATATGTGCACAGGGGTGCAGGTGTCTGCAGAGTCCAGAAGAGGGCATTGGACTCCTAGGCACTGAAGATACAGGTGGTTATGAGCATTATCTACAGTAGATAAAGCACTAGGAGTATGAATATACTAAGGAAATTTGAAAATATTTAAAGTGAGATTGGGTTGGATTTATGGCTCAGAAGTTAAGAGTGCATACTGCTTTGGCAAAGCTTGAGAGTCCCCATTACCCATGTCCCCATGTCAGATGACTCTCTCTTTACTGAACAAGTGCCAAGTTCTAGAAGGACTGAAAATGGGGAGCAAAGAAAACAAAAGGGGTGAGTGATGCTTAAGTTAGTATTAGAAAGAGAAAGAAAGAAAGAAAGGAAGGAAGGAAGGAAGGAAGGAAGGAAAGAAGGAAGGAAGAAAGAAAGAAGGAAGGAAGAAAAGAAAAAGAATTTTCAAATAGACAAGCTGGAAATGAATGTGAGCTATTATGGATGATCAACAAAGGGACAGCAAGTGATTTTCAGAGGAGGAATAGTATTTTAAAAGGTAAAGAGGATAAAATGATCAGTCTAGGGAATGCCGAGCAGTGCCTGGCAAGGAATCATGGAGCACACACAAAGACTAGTCTCCACCATGGCCACCTAGACACATTGGGAGAGATTTTACTAAACATAAACATCATAATAGAGAGATGGTTAGTTGGCATCATGTACTTATTCATTCAATAAACTGAACAAATACTACTGTGTGTAAAGCATTTGGGGGTTATTGTTATCAAGAGTTTGGGGGTGACACTAGCTGAGACTCCTAGCAGTGAGGGATATGGAGCCTGAAGTGGTCACCTCCTATAGATAGGCAGGACTCCCAGTGGAAGGATAAGGACACCAACTCATCCACAAAACCTTTGATCCGAAATGTGTCCTGCTTACAAAATATGCAGGGACAGAGATGGAGGGAATGGCCATCCAATGACTGACCCAACTTGAGACCCATCTCATGAGCAATAGCCAATCCCTGAAGCTATTAATGATACTCTGTTATGCTTGCAGACAGGAGCCTAGCATAACTGTCCTCTCAGAGAGTCTCCACCCTGCAGCTTATGGAAACAGATGCAGAGAGCCGCAGCTATACATTATATGGAGCTCAGGGAGTCTTGTGGTAGAGTTGGTGGAAGAACTGAGTGACCCAAAGGAGATAGGGACTCTACAAGTAGTCCCTGGGGGCTCCCAGAGACTGAACCACCAAGCAAAGAGCAAGCATGGACTGGACCTAAGCCCCCAACAGATAAGTAGCAAATGTGAAACTTGTTGTTTGTGTGGGTCCCCCAACTAGAGTAGGGAGCTGTTCCTAAATCTGTTGCCTGCCTGTAGATCCCATTCACCTATCTGGGCTGCCTTGTCTGACCTCAGTGGAAGAGGATGCACCTAGTCCTGCAGTGACTTGATGTGCCAGGGTGAGTTGATACCCAGGACCCCACCTCTTCCCTGAGGAGAAGGGGATGTGAGAGGGGTGTGTGAATGACCAGGAGGAAGGGGATGCAATCTGGGTTTAAAGGGAATAAATAAATAAATAAATAAATAAATAAATAAATACAAACAAAGATAGTTAAACAGCAGAAGATGGGAACTTTGTTATGTCTTGGGTAAGCGGCTTTCTTTGGCTATTGTTACATAAGGATATTTTAGAGGCTGCTCCTAGATCTCTGTCACTTTCTCTCAGTTTACACTTTGGGTTAGAGAGAATGTGTACCTACAAATATATATTTAATTCCCATGTCTCCCCAAATAGGATCCATTAATTCTTATTCATACATAGACCACTTCTATGTGCCATCTGTGAAATCAGCATGGCAATTTGTTAACTAAATACTGACTCTTGAACCATTTTTAAACACTAACAAACTTAGTCACAAACAGAGAACTGCCCCTTCCCTGACCCCAAGCAATGCCAATGCTCACTCAGCTGCTACTTCTGTAAGAAAAAGGAAAGGTATGAAAGGATTTTATTATTTTTGCCTATGAGCAGTTGAGCTCACATAAAGAAGATTCTAATGAGCCTTGGGTTTTGACAAAGCCATCTTGTCCCACTGGATTTAAACAAGCAGAAGGAAGAGGAGAGAACACATAGGGATGAAGCAGTCATCACAGTGCAATGTGACTTGAGTGCTTCCTGCTTTCCCAGCTCAGTTCCTCTACTTCATGTCCACACATTCTTTGACCCTGGTCAGAGTCTGAAATCCAGAGTCCCCACCACTGTTCACTGTTTGTCACACCACTCAAGTCCTTGCTTCCTGCTTCTCAGAGTCAAAGGGTCATGGTCTTTTATTCTGTTTCTTGTAAACATCTACAACTGCCTCTCTGGATATCTGTACTGACTGGTTTTGTGTGTCAACTTGACACAAGCTGGAGTTATCACAGAGAAAGGAGCCTCAGTTGAAGAAATGCCTCCATGAGATCCAGCGGTAAGGCATTTTCTCAATTAATGATCAAGGGTGGGAGGGCCCATTGTGGGTGGTGCCATCCCTGAGCTGGTAGTCCTGTCAGTATAAGAAAGCAAGCCGAGCAAGTCATGGGAAGCAAACCAGTAAGCAGCACCCCTCTATGGCCTTTGCATCAGCTCCTGCCTCCATGTTCCTGCCCTGTGTGAATTCCTGTCCTGACCCCCTGTGGTGATGAACAGCAATGTGCAAGTGTAAACTGAATAAACCCTTTCCTCCCCAACTTGCTTCTTGGTCATGATATTTTGTGCAGGAATACAAACCCTGACTAAGACAATATCCTAGTACTAGTTTGATTCATGCCTGTAATGATGCTAGAGTTGGACACATATGCAGATCAGACAGAGAGAGAGAGAGAGAGAGAATATCTTGCTTTCTTGCTTTAGTTTGTGACCTAAAATCTCTCCCCTGAACCTTTGATACTGCCAAAAAAAAAAAAAAAAAAAATCAACAAACTTGCCTAGTTTTTTCCTTATAGGACCAGCACTGAGCCAACACCTCTTCCCCTTTGACAAGCATCTGGCAGACACCCTTCCTCTGTCCCCACTCTTATTCAATGACCTTAGTTTCTCTTCCTCTAAGATCAAAGAAAATAAGATCAAAGTCAGAGTGATAGTTCAGTGTGTGAAAAATGCTTGTCCCACAACCCTGACAGTTCAGTTCCCATAACCCAACCACCGTAGTCAGTGTCTATTACTGTGAAGAAACAGCATGACCACAGCAGCCTCTCTTATCAGAGAAAGCATTTAATTGGGGCTAGTTTCAGAGGTTTAGTCCATCTTCAGCATGGCAAATAACATGGCAGCAGGCAGACATGGTGCTGAAGGGGTATCTGAGCATTCCGCATCCAGATCTGCAAACATCAGGAAGAAAGAGAGAGAAAGCACTGAGCATGGATGGGGCTCCTGAGATCCAAAAGCCCTCCTCCAGTGATGTGTGTCCTCCAACAAGGTGACACCTCCTAATCCTTCTCTCTAATGACCAAGCATTCAATATATATGGGCCTATGAGGGCCATTCCTTTCAAAACACCACATCAACCCACAGCAAAAGGAGAGAACCACCTCCAGAGGTTGCCCTCTGACTTCCACAGGTAGGCTCTGGCACAAGCAAGCCCCCACACATCATACACTCAGATATACATGAACAATGACAATGAATGAAAATGTTTTTTTAAAATAGAGCCACTAACAAGGTAACCATGTATTCCTAGCCACACTTGCTAGCCGACTTGTGCCCCACACCTCTACATGCTCATAACTCAAAGTATAAGATATTTGTACTCCTGACTTGGGATTCTTCTCTGTCACTCCATCCATCTTTTTCTTCTGCCAGCAATCATGTGAAACAACGCTCAATACTAATTTCAAAGAAATAAAAATCAAAACCGCAATGGGATACCATCTCGCCCTAACTAGAATGGCTATAATCAAAAATAGAAAGGTCAGATGAAGATGTAGGAAAAGAATGCTTTTAATGTGAGCACCAGCCCAGGCCGAGCTTAGGCTTCTTGTATAGCCCAGGATGGCCTTGAATTTCTGCTCCCACTTTCTAAGGGCCGGTATTGGAGGCACGAGCTACAACACTTGGTTTATGCAGTGCTAGGGAGAAAATCCATGGCCTTGTGCATGCTAAGTAGGACTGTACCCACTAACTACATACCCAGCCGTGAAGAAAAGAATGGTTATACACAATTGATGGGAAAGTAGATTAGGACAGTTATAGAAAATAGTATAAAGTTTCTCAAGAAATTGAAAATAAAAGCATAATAGTACTTAACTACTAGTAGTTATATATTTAAAAGAAATAAAATCATTATACCACCTGTAAGCTAAGGTGGCAACGTGTACCTGTTATCCCAATATTTGGAAGGCTGAGACAAGAGGATCATGAATTTGCAGTTAGCCAGACTACATATAGAGTTCAGGCCCAGCCCATATACAAAACAGAAGGAGGGAGGAAGAGAGAGAAGGAGGAAAGGAAAGAGAGACTCACGCTTATTGAAGCTCTGTTCATGATAACCGTGGTACAGAACCATCCAAGATGTCCATCGGGGGATAAACTGGAAGACACTATGTTAAGTGTTATGTTAACAAACCAAAGTACAGAAAGACAAAGACTGTGTGTGCTTCCTCACGTGCAGGAGCAAAACTCAAGTTGATTACATAAAACTGGAGAGTTGATCGCTAAAGATTAGGAAACAGAAAGCTGGGTAGGAGAAGACAGTTATGTAAGAGGGAGAAGACTGTTCACTTGTTTTCGTGGTTTGCTTTGATCCGGAGTATTACTCTATGCCCAAGTTCACTTCAATTTCATTATGTGGTCCAGACTGCCTTTGAGCATGTAATCTCCCTATCTCAGCCTCAGAAGTGTAGGGATTACAGGTATATGCAGGTATACCTGCACGAATTTACTCCTAAAGTCCTGTATCACAGTATGGTTTCTATATCTCACCTAATATACACTTTATAAACTGGTTGAGAGAAATTCAAGGTTTTTCAATACATGGAAATAACGAAAACTTAAAGTGATGGAAACAGTAATTAACTTAATCTGATCATTACACTATGTATGTGTGTTAATTATCTCACTGCAGCCTATAAGCACATATAATTGTTGTATGTCAGTATAAAATAAGCTGGTAAGGAGAGTTAAAGGCATGATGCATGAGAAGTGCTTAGTCGACATTCTCCTCAGTACACCAGCATTGTGTTGCTGATTGAATACTGTGCATGCAGCACAGTAAGAATGATTTCTTTCTAATGCTGGGCACTGAACTCACAGTTTTATATATGCTGAGTAAATGCTGTACTGATCTACACCCCAGATAGATAGATAGATAGATAGGGAAGTAATTTTCTCTTAACTTTATAATATACTATTGTAATTTGTTTGAATTTCTAATCTTCTTTACCTAATTTATAAATTAAGTTTTATTGCCAGGCATACTGGTTCATGCCTTTAGTCCCAGTATTCAGGAGGCAAAGTCAGGGGGATCTCTGTGAGTTCAAGGCCAGCCTAGTCTGCAGAGCTAGTACTCAAACAACCAGAGCTACATAGTTAGACCTGTCTCAATAAATAAATAAATAAATAAATAAATAAATAAATAAATAAATAAATGCAAGCAAGCAAGCAAGCAAGCAAGCTTTACTATGGGAGAGGGTGTTACAGGGTTGCTTGGTTAACACAACCGCAGGCACTCATGGTAGTCTTACAGCATCTTTCGGTGGATTGGGAGTCGCTACTGTGTCAGATCTTTACCCAAGTGTACTCAGCCTTTATCTCGTATATCCTTTGTGGCCTGGAGGCACCTAGTCAAGATGCAGACATGTTCTAGCTTGAGTGTGCTTACTATTGGACAGTATGTGTCTGCCCTGCTTCCACAAACCCAATTCAACCCTCAGTGTTATCTCTGGATATCCGTCACCGAGCTTGTCAAGTTCTCATGTTTACAGGTGATAAAGCAGTCCTGGGCAAAGCGAAATTTCCTGCAGAGATCAGTAACTTAGTAAATCAGGGTAGTAGTTGCAAGAAAAATATATTTTACATATTAAAATCAAAATGGAAAGAAATTTCTGTTAAGAAAGGAGAAACCGGAGATCAACAACTAGCAAGATAAATGATAAGACAGCAATGAGTGAGGTTTGAACCCTTCCCTGAGGCACAGTCAGCTGAACAGAGTGCTTATATAGGAAGACCTAGGTAACTGCAAATGGATCCTTCCAGGACAGTGAGCAAAGCGTTTTAGAAAAAGATTGCAATTCCTGAACAGTTGCTAAGTTCCAGATTCTTATGCAAGCTTTATGCACACACTTGTTCTTTTATTTGTTTACTTCTTTTGTGGCACTGGGTCTTCTCTCTAGGGCCTCACACATGGCAGGGAAGTGCTAAAAGACTAGCAACATTCTGGCCCGTTCATTTGCTATCTGTTAGTTAGTTTTTGTCTGTTTGTGTAGACAGGGTCTTGCCATGTAACCCAGGCTGACTTTCAACTTGTGATCCTCTTGCCTTGACCTCCTGAGTGCTGGGATTGCAAGTGTATACCACGATACCCAACCTAAGTCACTTCCTCATAACATACCACATCATGTGGCTACCACCATTATCTCTGAAAAACAAAGCAACATGCTCACGAGTTCATCACTAGCAATCGAGGAGGTCGGGGGTTAATCCCAGACAGCTGGTTTGAAACACAGTCTCTGTTATTTTTAAATTAAACAAACAAACAAAAACCTTATTGGTATATATTTCAGGTAATGGAAGCTATTTTTTAAAAAAAAAAAAAATTCAATAGTTTTTTTTTTTTTTTTAGTTTTTTGTATTTTTTAAATTTTTGAGTCTATTTTTGAAGTTGTGTGATCATCACTACCATGAAATTTAGAACATTTTCATCACTCAGAAGAAACCCCATAACTACTTCCTTCCCTCTCCTTTCCCCTACCTGCCCAGCGCCAGGAACCACTAATCTATCTCTGAATGTATTTAGCTCTTTGGGGCCTTTTGAGTGGATGCAAGTGTACAATACGTGGCCCTTGGCTGTTGATGGGCCATGTGTCAGTAATCCATTTCTTTTATAACATTCCATTGCATGAACACACACATTTTATGTATCCATTTACTGGCTGAAGAGAGCATCTGTGTTGCTTCAGCTTTAGATTCTTATGACCTGGCTGGAGAGATGTCTCGGCATTTAAAGGTTAGGCTGACGAGCAAAATAAATTCTTATGAGCACTCGAGCATGTGGATTTGTGTGGACATATGTTTCCATCCCTTTTGGGTTTGTACTGAGGAGTGGAATTGCTATGTCATCAGGTAACTCGGTGTTTAGCATAGTGAGGAATGGATACTTTTAATCACTGTATCTTCTGGTGCCTGACAAAGGCTATTCCTTGGAAGCTATGTTGACGTAATCATTGCCAAGGAAAAATACTGAGGCTATTAACAGATGAATTCTAGAATCTTTGTGGTTTCAATACTCTGGCTTAATGTATTCTTCTTACAACATAAAATGGAGCATGGATAATTGTAAGCTTAGGTTAAAAAAAAAAATCACTGAATATACACCATGTGCCAAGAGCCCTTGTGATATATACTAGGGATTCAGGAAAGAAAAAAAAAAACCATAGTGTTTCCACCTTGTCTTCTTTTAACAAACACTTGAATATCTAGCAAGAGGCACTCACCAGGGCTAGGTAGGAAGAATTCAAGCAGGAGGTAAAAGTACCTTGAAATGGGACTTGAAGAAGAACTACATGGAAAAGCAAATTGTTGAAGAGACAATCAAAGCAAGATGCACAGTGTCCTGAGACACCATGGTGGGAATCTGGACTTCAAGGTCAGAAGATGCTTCCTTGGGCAGTCGAGTTACAGAGTGATGAGGGAGAAAGATGTAAGCTCATCTCTTCACCTCTCCATCTGATTGGTTTTTTGTTTTTGTTTTTTGTTTTCTTGGTTTGGTTTGGTTTGGTTTGGTTTGGCCCTACCTTGTCTGTATGAACTTCATCAGGACTTGAAATGACTGGGCAGGACACTAGAAGGGCTCAGACAGCAGCAAGTTCTCACTTGTAGAGCATTGTGGCCTCATAGTTCCTCCTGGACCGTGTTCATAGAAACTAAAAGTCAAGTCAACCAGCCACAGACCTGTGGGAAGGACTGCCATTGTGTGCAATGCCACAGTCTTGGAGGGTTTCATGCAGACATGCAGGAAGAGGCAGGAAATGAATCAGAAGACCTCAAGGTTGAGTGCATTACCCTTGTCATGTGCTATTTGTGGAGATAGACACTTGGACTCTTAGCACGTGTATGGTTGCTGGTAGTAGGACTCTCCCTACACATCTGGAGGTCTTTGCAGGTCTCTCATTGTGAGGAAAGACGAACAGAAGACTGATGAAAGGGCTTCTGGAGTCCTACGTCTCCGCTCTAACTATTCTAATGTCTTCTGCTCAGTGCTGGTGATTCCAGAGCACTGCAACTCATGGGAATTCAACTCCCCCCCCCCTTCCCTTTTCTTTTTTCTTTTCTTTTCTTTCTTTTCTTTCTTTCTTTCTTTCTTTTTTTTTTTTGTAATTCTATTGAATATCTTGGAAGTTTAATTAGTTAGCTTTCCAACTAAATTTCAACACACATGTCTTTACCATTTCTAGGTTTTACTGTGACTTTAAAAGAAAAAAACTTATTTATTCTGAAGCAGTGAAAATTGAATTGAAATTTTTATCTCTAAGCTTGTATTGTAATTGTGTTGCCAACGTTATAGTAACTAATGTTGCTTTGGGGTAAATATTATTTCCATTCAGATCAAATAAGGAAGGGAAGAAGAGAAAAGGAAGGAAAAGAGTTAGGGGAAGGGAACCCTTTCCTGAGAACACTTGAATGAAGATGCGAACATAAGAAATAGAGATGAAATGCTGAAGGAAAGTGAGCAACAGGCATATAGAATAGCTGTGCCAAGGCCCCAACATAGGAAGGAACCTTGCACATGAGGATTCTGAAGTAGAGAGAGAGAGTACAAAGAGAAGAAAATCCTGGGAAGCAGAGGGGCAGTAGCCGGACAATGCAAAACCTTATAGAATAGGTTCAGAAATTTGCTCTTAAATGTTAATAGGAGGGAAGAGAATTAAAAATGGAGACCCAGACACTTGTATGCCAAACATCAATAGTGCATCATTCGTGTGAGCTGAAAAGAGGGAGCAATCAAAGGTCCATCTGCAAATGATTGGATCAACAAATACCATGAATTTATACAATTAAATACTACTCAGTAATAAAAAAATGATTTTATGATACATGCTACAACAAAGATGAACCTTGGAAACATGCTAAGCAATGACACCTGAATGAAAAGTTTAAATATTCTATGAATCTATTGACACAAAATAGGTACAAGAGACAAATTCATAGGCAAGAAGTATAGTAGATTAGAGGTTACAGGAGCTGTGAAGGAAAAGTAATTGAAAATGGTTACAAAGCTTTGTCTAGAGGTAATGAAAGGTTTTAGAACTAGCGCTGATGACTGTACAACACGGATGTATTTAATGCCACTGAGTGAATTAAAAGGTAAATTCTCTCTCTGTATTTTGCCACAATGTTACAACTTCATGGGATTAAAAAAAAAGCCACATGAATTTCAGACAAGACTTCAGAGCGTGGCATAGTTTAACTAGGGTTTAGCAAAGATTACTTTTGCAATGGTATTGATTGAAGGAGGTTCAATGGAACCTAAGCTGTCCAGGAGAACACAAATAAAACCACTAGGAAAATGGACATAAGCAGACAGATCTGAACAACAGAAAACTTGGATCTGGGATTGGTGTAAGAAGAAGGGAGGTCACAGGGTGTCGACTAGACCAGGAATGCTGGAACAGATTCAGATCTGGATAGGACAGACTTTGAGTCATGTTTTGCCTAGAAAATGAAGTGGACACTTGCCATGAGGGGCCAGGGTTCAAGGGAAGGTGTGGAATAGAAGCATAAAGCAAAGACTCAAGCTTCTTTTTTACAAAACTGTGATGTTGTTGGAGCCACCAGACTTGCTTATCTAGACAAGTTAGGGAGAAAATACAAGAGTGTAGATCAAGTGACAAAATGTTTGGCATCGATGCTAATTATTATGGACCTAACATTTAGAATTTTATGCAGATATAAAAGAGACAGAGACAAATGCAGCCCAGGATTGCCAATCATGTGACTTGAAGGAACTAGACTAAAGCCAGCCTGGCAAGAATTGGTTTGTCACACAGGGAAGACAGTATGGTTATGCCAAGCAGGTGGTGGGAAAGCTATTCTGTTAACTTAGATACTTGAAAGGCTCAATAAACATTAATCTGAAGATTCTGGGTGGTGTAACAACAGTCTAACATGATTGTACAGCACCACCTCAGGACATTCTAAACTATCTCTTCAAGCTCACAGAAGGCTGGTGTGTGACCCTCACTCATGAAGCAGCCTGGATGCTCAACAGAATGCCAGCACCCCTGAAGAATCTCTATTCTGAGAGCCAGCCACCATACCCAACCCTGGCTAACAACTCTCCACTCTGCTGAGCACTTGTGCTCTTCCCTGTAGGTGGGACCACCTGGCCACTGAAAGGAGCCATTAAAGATCCAGAGCCAGCCATGATCCCCACAGAGTTGGCTAATGGAAATGGAGATTGTTCAAAGGGGAGCACCTCCTGGGATGCAGAGCTGTGAGGATCCCTTTCCAGCACAGGATAAAGCATCATCACCAAGCATTCCTCCTGCTGAGTCAAGTTCAGATTACACTCCAGGTCACTATGGGAACCTGGCCAAAATGAGTGTCTGGCTCTTTGTATCAGACTTAGCTTCTTTAGCTCACATCTATCCTTCAGTGATGACTCTTGTGGAAGAAAAAAAAATGCACCAGAAAGGAAGGAAGGAAAGAAAGAAGGAAGGAAGATGGTGAGCAGGCAATCTCCTGTTGAAGGCAATGTAATCCACTAAAGGCAATGAAGGCACTGACACTCTTCTTGGGGCAATTTAACAGTGCAGTAACCTGTCACTTAGAATTGGTATCTTCATCTTACACAAGGAAGTAAACACACTTAAAAGTGGTTTGTATGTGGCTATTCCTTACAGAACGATCTAAAATAGTAACAAAATGGGAAAAAAATCACATCCAACAGTTAGAGAATGGCCACATGAATTCAGCTGTAGTCATGCATAATGATGTCATTTACTCATTAAAAGTACTTAATGTTTGATATTGTGATGTTAAGAAATTTAAAAGTCCACGGAGGAAACAGTAGAGGGTATGATCAAGGTGTTTGTACGTGTAGAGCACTGAACAGACAACAAAATAAATAGTAGTTTTCTTCATAGTGTGCAGGATAGTAGGTGATCATCTTAATTTTCTACCTATATGAACAAAACTTCTACTGAGAATATAACTTTCTTTTGTCACTGTAAATATATAAATAAATGTATGATTAGAAAGAATAGGAAGCAAACCAAAAACAGGAGGGTAAATTGTAAATTACGATTAAATTGCTTACTGATACGTTAATTCACAATTACATTACATTCTGTTCTGCCTACCCACACAGTCCTTGCCTTCTCCCTCTCCCAAATCACCTCCATCATCCCTAGCTTGTGGACATTAAGTATGTGGAAGCATCTTTTATATTCACCATAATGCAAGCTGGTTGGAATGGATGGGAAATAAACCATCTTTCCTGATGAGTGTCAAACTGTTCTGAGCATGGCCCCTGTCCTATCCAGCCTACTATGACAAAGTGCGAGGCCAACTGGGGGCAGCTAAGACTGACAGCTGGTGCTCTGGGCTATGTCAGCCCTGCTGAGTGACTAGGCAACTTTAAAAGGCAACAGGAAACAGATGGCCAGTCCAGTCTCCTCTTTGGCTAGCCTATGAGGACCATCTGGAGAAAAGGAAATTGATCCGCCGCCTGGAGAGAAAGGTGCTCTGGTAAAGTCCAGACCTCACAGTTTGCAATGTGTAATGCCCAGGGAGAAAGTTAAGGAGATCTTCGGGAATTGATGAGAATCAAAGGCTAGCATCACAGCTCACATCACAGAAGGAACCATTACTGGAGGGGACAATGTTTGGGGACCAGGAATTCACAGAATACCAAAACCTCTGCAACTTACTGAGCCAGGAATGCTGCCCCGAGACCCTTTCGGTCAGGACTTCAGGCTAGGGTTAACATCTTCCATCCGGCTTGTCTCCACCAGCTTCTCCTGCACTATCCATGCCACTGAGTCGACCATCAGTCAATTCTGCTGGTATTTCTTCTCTGCTTACATATATGTCTTTGCATACTTTGCTTTTGTAGCTAAAATTCTGGCTTGTCCAAGTGGAGATAATAAACCCCAGGTCTTTCAGTGTAGCGTGGAGTCTTGGTTCTGAGAGTTAAAACTGTCTTTAAGGCTGCTCCCAAGAGAAAGCAAATGGAAAAATGACAGGGAAATCAAGATGAGAAACTCCCCCCCCCCCTTCTGAATGTCCCCTGCATTCTGTTTTTGTTTTTGCTTCCCTGCAGCCCAGTAACTTGAGACTCTATAGGCAGTTAATGGTTACTAGAGGAAGGAGAGACATCTTCTTCAGTGGTGTAGCTATGGTAAGATTCCCATGCTTCTGAAACAACAGCCATACCCATGCTCCAGGAAGTAATTCTAATGAAGTTCATTGGATCATCAAGAAGAGACAAGAAAGCAGAAGAGAGATTTAGAAAGAGGAGAAAGATCGGCGGGTGGCAGGGAGGATAAGAAATGGTAAAGGGAGCTGAAAATGGTCGGGATCCATTACACACATGTATGAATATGTTATAACCTCGTCCATCGTTACCTAATAATGTATAATTAATATGTGTGGACAACATAAACCATGGGCTGCCATTATTACTCAGTGGTAGAGGGTCTGTCTAGTATGTATGAGGTCCAGCACTGGAAAAAAAAAAATAGAACATAAAAGTAAAGCAAGCCATGTATCACGGTAGTTAGACAGAGGCTCTAGACACTGCCGACCGCAGGGTCACCACATCGTCCTGGAACTCCTACTTCGTAGCTTTCTTTAATGTGAGAAAAATTTAAATTTGTATCTCCTATAAGATACTGATAGCTTCTTCCTGTGCAATGCCACAAATCAAATCCTAATGACATGGGGCCTTGGAAGGTATATTGTGGCCAAAGAATGATACAAAGGCTGTAAAGCCAGGTTGGAATCATTACATTGTACAGTAAAAATAAATAAGCAAATAAATGCAACAGGTGTTCTCGAAACAGACTGAGGATTGATTACTGAGGAATCCGAATGTCTTTACCAAAAAGGACACCATTACTTTGTTGAAAACATACAAAGAGGTGAGATTTTAAAAGGGACCGTGACTAGACAAATGGCTCAGCCATTAAGAACACTGGCTCCTCTTCCAGAGGCTCCGAGTTCAGTTCCTAGCACCTATTTTAGATGGTTTACAAGTACCCGTAACTCCAATTTCAGAGGGATCCAATGCCTCTGGCTTCTAAAAGGACCTACACTCATATGCACCCACACACACATGCACACACACAAACACACTCACACACACAATTTAAAAACTTAAAACTAAATCTTAGAAATAGAAGAGGAGGGAAAGGAAACAGGGCTGGGGAAATGGTTCAGCAGTTAAAAGCACTTGCTGCTCCTCCAGAGAATCAGGGCTCAGTTCCTAGCTCCCATAACTGCTCACACCTGTAACTTCAGCTCCTGATGCCCTTCTGGACTCACAAGCATGCATACACATGACCTACCTTCACACACACAATACACGTACACATAAGTAAAACTAATAAAAAAAAAAAAAACCCTTTTTAAAAGGAGAAAAATAGGGAATGACTTAGAAGACTGTTAGTGGGGTGTAGGTGAACCATGGGGGATGGATCAGAGTCAGAGCCTGTAAGGCGCACGAATTGTTTAGGAGACGGTTTTGAAGTACATTAAATATATTTGACCTCCTAAAGCATAAGGAAGATGGATCTTGTGTCTCCAGCTGGAGTGAATGATAACAGCACTAGCTAACGCAGGGTCAATAAGACAAATGGATCAGAAGTCAGATTCTACTGCAGCTGTGGCATTAGCTATCCTGTGATCCTAGGGTAGCTCCTTAACCTGCATAAGTCTCTCCTGTTACAGGAGTAAATGTGGGAGATGACCTCAGAAGCCCCACTTTCCTTTTAAATGTATCTCACCTACTCATAAGGCAGTCCAATTCAGAAGTGGTGTCTCAAGGAGCATAGGCTATCGATTTATCTCTGCATGTCAGAATCCAAGCTCTCCACAAGACATCAGAAGATCTATTCCACATACTCGGAGTTGGTCCACTCCATGTATTTAAATTGTGTGACTTTCTTTTCAGTCTCTAGAAATAGTGATCTGTATAATCCAAGGGGGAATTCAGTGAACAGATCAAGCTCAAGCTGTTGTCTAGAGACTGAAGTTTGCAAGAAAGAATGTGAGCCTCAGCCAGGGTAGCTGGGCCAAACACCTGTAACATAAATAGATGTTGGGTAGACTGATAAGCAGCCATCATATTAGGAAAGATAAGAAATAAGAATCCATTGCAGGGGTTTTGTGAGATCCAAGCTCCAACATCAGGAAAAGATGAGGGTCAAGGGAACCTGGAACTTAAAGAGGTTGTTCAGATCTCTGGACAGATAATATGTGCTTCATTTACTGTGAATGAAGGCCACTAAGCTGGCAAATTCCAGCAGGTACCCAGGCGCACACCAGCACAAATGGACCACACACAGGCAGGCAAAAGACACACATGTTGATGGACAGATGGTCACATGGAGGTAGACACACAGACCTACGTAAGAACAAGGCTGGGTTGGAGAAGGCATCTGGCATCAAAGCCATACTTATAAAAACCCACTCAGAGGCTGCATGCTGCCAGAAATAGTCACATAGCAGCTTAGGTCACACTTAATTTTGGGTTCCCTGGGCATGTGGTTTCGATCATCTTTTCCTGAGTCACAGACCACCCCCATGTCCAGCATTAGTCATTTAGGTCCATGCTGCCCATCTGCATCAGGACCATGGCCCTGTTTGCCCCTCTGTTTCCTATAGGTCTCTCTCATCAGATTCTTATGGATTATGTCTTGGTTTTGCCACTTTTAGGAACAGATCTTCCCTTTTGTCTGGCATTGTGTCTCCAAAATCAGACCCTAGCATGATCAAGCAATAACTATTCCTTTCCTTAGTTTTTGTTTGTTTTTAACATGGGATTTCAAATATATTTCTGGAAAGAGTTTTCTGATCCTGTTCAGTTATAATGAACGAGCACTGTGGATTTATTGAGCTAACATTAGTGAATCCTTTAAATTACAGGGGCCTCTATTCTCTCCTCACAGGCAAGCTCCATTCATTCCTCATGAACTTAATAAATCTCTATGAATTTCAGCCTCGTATTCATATTCTAGGAAAAGCTGCAAAAAACAAAAACAGGGAAAACATCCCATTGTCACATAGTTTAACTGACAGGGAAAATGGCATACATATTTATACATATTCTGGGCTATAAAGTGCTAACTACCAAGGGGAAAAGACTAACCCAAGACTGCGATTTGGGATGTATTATAGTGAGACATTAGAACTGCTCATGTGGTATCCTGGATTGGCCTTACCAAAGAGAGAAGAAAAGACCTCACGAACATGGCACAAACACATGAAGCCCATGGTTAAGAGACACTCAAGCAAAGTCAATGGAAGTACCACTGTGTATAGTGGGGAATTCCCTGCCATGTTGGAGAAGCCTGTAGTGGCCAATGTAGCTGGAACAGAGAGAAGGAGAGAGAACAAGACATAAAGCCAAAGGAATTAAAAGGGGGAGAGGCTAAGGGAGTCAGGAGGGACTGGAAGAGGCCTTAATCACACACCTTTTCTAATGATCTAGCAGGTTACAAAGCTCTTGAGGGACCAACCATGCAGAGGTCACAGAAGGGAGCTCAAGCAATAGTAGCAAAACTTCCTCTGTGTTGAAGAAAAATTCAGACTTTTAAAGACTATCTCGTCTCAGGTGGGTGAAGACTCAGTGGATAAACATTCTTGCCACCATGCCTGATGACCCAAGATTGATCCCTGAAGCCCACATGGTAGAAGGAGAGAATCTGGTTTCTACAGGCACACCAGGGCACACATGTACAGGCCCCCACATATGCACTTGATACACATCCAGTAATGATAAATAACATGAAAATTTAAAAAGAAACTTTATTTAAAATCTATGAGATAAGAACGAAACAGAAGTGACTTGATACAGA
This sequence comes from Rhynchomys soricoides, assembly GCA_019843965.1. Lineage (NCBI taxonomy): Eukaryota > Metazoa > Chordata > Mammalia > Rodentia > Muridae > Rhynchomys > Rhynchomys soricoides. The sequence goes on along the minus strand of JADRCH010000180.1, from coordinate 4,578,099 downwards.
CAACAAGCTGCTCTAAGATTTCCTGGGGAAACAGTGCAGTGGTTTCCAGGGGTGACAGGCTCTGGTCATGAGCCTGGACAGATGGTGAACAATCTTGCAGTTGCTGGCAGCCTTGGATAAGGTATGGGAGATCTGCATCTGCTTTCCCAGGCCAGCCTGCTTCTGCTTTCTACTCCTTCTCTCCCTCTCCCTCTCCCTCTCCCTCTCCCTCTCCCTCTCCCTCTCCTTCTCCCTCTCCCTCTCCCGCCCTAGTCCTTTCCCTTGAGCAGGTTGTGGTCACATACACCTGCAGTCTCCTCACTTGGGAGGTTAAGTCTCAAGGATCTCCCTGAGTTCAAACCCAGCTTGGGCTGCATAGTGTTATCTTACCTCAAAAACATCATACAATGAATTAACTAATAAGACTTGGTCTTCACTGGGTTAAGCCCAATTGCTACTGCAGTTCAGTTCTACAGTCAGTTCTCCGTTCACAGGGAAATTTTCATTACCTGGGGCACTGCAGTTGAATAGACATGAGGAGCGGACAAAATGACCTGGCTGGGCTCTTTCGTTTCCACCTGATCAAGACAAGAAATGCAGCACAGCCATGTATACCCAGCACTGTGAGCCAGCAGAGCCTCTCCATATGTAATATGTGTAATATAAATACCTATGTATGTATATCTAAGTACCATGTGCATTTTATATATAATACACATATATTATATACAATACACATATTATATATGTTTATTTTCCTTAAATAATCAGCACTCATTAGAAACAGAACAACATACAGCAGCACTCTAGCACTGGAAGTTAGAATATGAAAGGTTTATTTCTAGCTTTAATCTGATTTTCTCTACAGGCTTTAAATGATAGGTTGTGTTTTCTCAGCCTTCCTTTCTGATATTAGAGAACCTGAGCTTGCCTTCCTTTGCAACTTCTGATTGCTGGCACTCTCAGAGACAGGCAAGAGTGTATGCCATCAAAAGCCATTTTCATCTGGTTACAGAAATATTAACTTATTTCTGTGCAACCAACTTTGTAAATCAGAATAGATTTTTAAAAGTGATGTGGGAAAACTTAAAAATACATATTTATCTCATTTTCTTCCCTCCATTTTTTGTTTTTTGTCTCCTCTTTATTCCTTCCCTCCCTGCCAAAGAAAATAACTGTCTTCTTTCTTTCTTTGTTTTTATTTTTGATTTAATTTTATGTGTGTTTGGTCTGTACATGTGTGTACCATGCGTGTGAAGTATTTATGGTGGCCAGAAGGGGGCAGTAGATCCCTTGGAACTAGAGTTACAGATGATTGTGCTCCGCCATGCAAGTGCTGGGAGCTGAAGCCCAGTTCTCAGCAGGAGCAGCACATGCTCTTTACCTCTGAGCCATCCCTTCAGACTTGTTCCTCTTCCCAAGTCAGCTTTTCTGGACAATTCATTTTGGAGGCTGGGAAGATAATTATTCTACGTTTAAGAAGAGAAATTGAAAACTTTCCTTGTCTTTTTAAAGATTTATTTTATATTTTTATTGGATATTTTCTTTATTTACATTTCAAATGTTTTCCCCTTACCCAGTACCACCCACTATCCCATTCCCCTTCCCCCTGTCTCTATGAGGATGCTCCCCCACTCACCCACCCACTCTCTTCTTCCCTCCTTGGCATTCTCCTATACTGGGGCATCTAACACCCTCAGACCCAAGGACCAATCCTTCCACTGATGTACAACAAGGCCATCCTCTGCCCAAATGCAGCTGGCGCCATGGGCCCCTCCATGTGTATTCTTTGGTTGGTGGTCCAGTCTTCTGGAGCTCCGGAGGGTCTGGCCTGTTGACACTGTTGCTCCCTCCATGGGGCTGCAAACCCCCTCAGCTTCTTCAGTCCCTTCTCCAACTCCTCCATCAGGGACCCCATGCTTAATTCAATGCTTGGCTATGAGCGTCTGCCTCTGTATTTGTCAGGCTCTGACAGAGCCTCTCAGGAGACAGCCATACCCAGGCTTCTGTCAGCAAGCACTTCCCAGCATCCACAATAGCATCTGGGCTTGGTGTCTTTATATGGAATAGATCCCCAGGTAGGGCAGTCTCTGGATGGCCTTTCCTTCAGGCTCTGCTCCACACTTTGTCTTCATATTTCCTCCTGTGAGTGTTTTGTTCAACCTTCTAAGAAGCACTGAAGCATCCACATTTTGGTCTTCCTTTTTCTTGGGCTTCATATGGTCTATGAATTGAATCTTGGGTATTCTGAACTTTTGGACTAATATCCACTTATCAGTGAGTACATACCATGTTCATTCTTTTGTGACTGCGTTACCTCGCTCAGGATGATATTTTCAAGTTCCATCCGTTTTCCTGCGAATTTCATGAAGTCATTGTTTTTAATAGCTGCGTAGTATTCCATTGTGTAAATGTACCACATTTTCTGTATCCATTCCTCTGTTGAGGGACATCTAGGTTGTTTTCAGCTTCTGGCTATTATAAATATGGCTGCTATGAACATAGTGGAGCATGTGTCCTTAGTCCATGCTGGGATTTATTTTACTTTTATGTTTGAGTGCCTGCATGTATATATGTGTGCCATGTGTGTACTCTGTTGCTCTGGGATGCCAGAAGAGATCGGGGCACCCTGGACCTGTACTCACAGGCAGTTGTGACCAGTCCAATCCCAATGTGAGTTCTGGGGAACTGAATCCAGGTCCTCTGCAAGAGCAGCAAATGCTCCTAACCATGAAGCCATCTCTCCAACCCCACTTCCCTGGCTTTAAACATTCATATTTATAGTATCCACTCCCAGGGAAGGTAGCAAGTAAAGAATGGGTAACTGAATTAAGTTACAGATACTAAGGTTTAAAATCAGAAAAAAAGTTAGTGTGCACTAAATCCATATGCTTCCTTGAATGGTACTCAACATTATAAAGCCAGCCTGGGTACAAATCTGCTAGATACAATGTGTGCAAGTCTTCCTTTGTGATTTAATATTTTCTGGTACCTTATCTCAATCTAGATTCATTCTAAAGAACTCTGGTGATACTAGCAACTCAGGGCCTCACACATACTAGGCAGGTGCCCTACCACTGAGCTAGATTGCCCATCCGTCATCTTTCTTTCTTTTCTTTCTTTTTTCCCTTCTTTCTTTTTTATTAAGATTTATTTTATGTATATGAGTAGACTGTCGCTGTCTGCAGACACCCCAGAAGAGGGCATCAGATCTCATTATGAATGGTTGTGAGCCACCATGTGGTTGCTGGGAATTGAACTCAGAACCTCTGGAAGAGCAGTCAGTGCTCTTAACCACTGAGCCATCTCGCCAACCCCCCTTTCCTTCCTTTTTCTCCTTCTTCTCCTTCTTCTCCTTCTTCTCCTTCTTCTCCTTCTTCTCCTTCTTCTCCTTCTTCTTCTTCTTCTTTCTCTCTCTCTCTCTCTCTCTCTCTCTCTCTCTCTCTCTCTCTCTCTTTCCTTTCATCTTTATTTTGATACAATGTTTCACTAAGTTTCCCAAGCTAGCCTTAAACTAACTCTGTATACTAGGAAGGTCTTGAATATCTGATCTTCTAACTTAGAACACCTCAGCAGCTGGGTGTGTAGACCTGGACTCCCAAGCCCAGCCTCTAAATTACCTTTCTTATTCCAAAATTCCAAACCACTTACCAAGAGAGTATTTCCTCCAAAAATACTTAGGGGAAAGAGCATCACACACATAACGTACCTGCTACATTTTACTACAAATAGTACAAGGATGAAGAGTCTAGAGAGAGAGAGAGTATACACGGTCATGGCAGCAGGCAAAAAAATTATTATAATTCATTATAATTAGCGAGTCTTGGAAACGGGCCTATGGGTACCATTCGTGCTGTTTTCTTCTACCTAACTTTTCTGTACATTTATGATTTATATAGAAATAAGATACAACTAAAACATGAATGTGCTACCTACTACATATACCGTGTGTAGTAAGTGTGTGACTCCCTGGGTCTCCTTGCACAGAGAAAGTTCTACCAGGATGGGCATTAAAGAGTTACTGTGGGCTTCTCACAGTGAAAGAAATTTTTAAAAAAATTTTTTTTTTATCTTTCTATGTTAATTTTGTATATCGTGTGCTTATTACTTCTGTAATAGTAAACACATTTTTAAGGAAAAAAAGAGTACTGTACCATTTGGCATTATTGCTTACAAGTAGGCATAGTAGTCTGCTCTTCCCAGCTTGCCATACAGGAGTACATTGACGCATTCTCACAAAATAATGTTCAAATCCCGTTGACAAGAACTCCTGGATTTTTTCCATCTCTTCAGCTTTAAACAAGATGATAGAACTGTACCCTGAGCACTAAATGACCGAGGGGAAGAGATGCCACAAGCTGGGTCCCCAGTCCTTCAAGAGGCCCTTTCTCCCTTCCCAACCATAAAACAGCTTTAATCTTGTCTGCATACCACTTTTGCTATCCCACTTCAGGGATCTTTGAAGATGTGTCTCCATGCATCGTGATACTGAGCTAGTTTATGATAAATACTGGGATGTTAGCTAGGTTAAAAACCCACCGAGATATCCTGTCAGGCCCAGAGAGAACACACTGTATTGCTATTGGCCAGTATCCCAAAGCCATCCCATTATACAACCCTGGGGTTTGTCAGAAGTGACCCACATTAGGATCAAAGGACAGACACTAAGATAGGAGCCATACTGAGACTGCAATCCAACAATGACAAAATAAAGGGGGAATACCATGAGCTGCATTTCTCCTTTGTACAGAACAGTTTCTGACCTCGATTTTAACATCTACAGGTACAGTGAGGCAGAACATAGGGCTTTGTCGACTCCATTGGCTTTCCCTGCCCTCCTGGCTTTCAACCAATAATCCCTGAAAGTTGGAGGAGTCACGTGGCATCTGGGCATCCTGTCCTACGCCTCGCCTTGGACTCCTCTTGATAAGGTCAGCTGCCAACTTATTAATATTTTGACAACTAGAAGTCACTTTTGTAGTTTCCTCTGTTTATCACCATCATCAGAGTTAGGTTTTTATTGGATGTTCAGAGTAATATGTAAAATCTTCTCAATCGCAGTGCTCAGGTTCTGCTGTGTCTTTGTTAGCCTGTTATAATTCATAGTCTGTCATCATTCCAACTGAGCAAAGGACACCATCCACCCTTCCCTTCTTAACTAAGACTATGCTCCAGCTTTTCCAGAATCCTGCCAGAAGTGACCATGCCGTCTAAATAGACACACGCCTGTATGTAATTGATATCCCTCAATTACCTTCTCTGTTAATCGGAGAACTGGCAGAGGCCCTGGAAATACTTGTGAGCTGATTTGCAAACTGATACTCTGCCACCTTTTCACACAGAGAGCTCATCAGTTTTCTTCTCCTGATCCTTCTTAGCCAAAATGTTTAATCATTTCTACTCCTAAAAGTCCAGGAGCGACCTCCAACAACTCCTTAGAAGACAATCTGCACTGATGTCAATTCCAGAGACAAGAGTGTATTAGACTACGTGAGGGTACTTAGTTGAAATGAAGTAGTTTATGATATTCTGTCTTGGAGGACATAGAGGTTCATCAGAGTCTGCCTTGCCCAAAGAATCTATAGGTAGTTAATACATGAATGGGAGAGGAGACCTTTTCTTCACTGGGAAGGGGGAGGCATTTTCTTCAGTGTTATAGGCACTGGTAAGTTTCCAGTCTCCTGCAAACAGCTCATCACTCATAGTTGTCTAAGTAAGCCTCATGAACCTTATGGAATGACAGAAACAAACCACAGATGAGAAAGGGCACTGGTTAACTGTTGGAAAGAAGGTAATCAGTGGGGAAAGTGGGTAACGAGGAAAGCAAATTTAACCAAAACACATATTGGGCTGGAGAGATGCTTCAGTGGCTAAGAGCACATACACCTCTTACAAAGACCAGAGTTCAGTTCCCAGCTCCTATATCAGGTGGCTCACAGCCACTGTAACTCCAGATCCATGGATCTGATGCTCAATTCTGACCTCCTTAGTGCGTGCACATACACGTTCACAGACACACACATAAATAACTAGTAAAAACAAATCTTTTTAATTTTAAAAAATATTATATGGATGTGTTAAAATGTTATAATAAATTTTATGTTTAAAATTTTAAATACTTCATGGGTTGGAGATTTGGCTCAGTGGTTAAGAGCATTGACTGCTCTTCCAGAGGTCCTGAGTTCAATTCCCAGCAACCACATGGTGGCTCACAACCATCTGTAATGGGATCAGATGCCCTCTTCTGGTGCGTCTGAAGACAGCTGCAGTGTATTTCTATACATATAATAAATAATTGTTTAAATTTTTTTAAATACTTCATAGTGTAGTTGGCCAGATTTTCTTTCATGATACCATGATGAGCAATACCAGGGCTATGGAAAAGTAGCCTAACTCTGTTGGTGAGGACCTTCCTAATATTCTTTTGTATACACTTAACTTCAACATTGCAACCCATCTAGAAAGCCCCTGGACCCTAGAGATCACTTTCTTAGTTGTAACCTGAACCTAACATATGTTTTCTCAGCCATAGAATGAGAGAACGTTCTCCTGTCCTAATAGATTTTGTCCTAAATTAAGCATGGCAGTACACGCCTTTAATCCCAGCATTCAAAAGACGAAGCAAGAAGATCTCAGAGCTTGAAGCCAGCCTCATCTACAAAACAAGTTCCAGGACAGTCAGGGCTGCACAGAGAAACTCTGTCTTGAAAAACCAAAGGAAAAAAAATGTGTGGAAGGGTAGCAGTGAGAGAACAAGAGAGGGCCAGCATTCGAGTGGCTGTCAAAGACATCTTTCAGGACTCAGTTCTCACCTTCCATCTTACTGAGGCAGAATCACTCCTTGTTTCTCCTACTAGAAGCTGCCCTTCCAGTTTCTAGGCAGCTCTCTTGTCTCCACCTCCTATCTCATTGTAAGAGTGTTGGGATCAAGAATTTATACCAACAGCTTTTTGGGGGTGGGGGTGGGGATGAGGAATAAGATGGGATCAATTGGCCTGGGTCTTGCTATGTAGACCAGACTGGTCTCAAATGCACGGAGATCTTCCCTCCTCTGCCTCCCAGAGGCTGAGATTAAAGGTGTGTCCCATTGTGCCTGGCTACCACCAGCTTTTTATGTGACTGGTGGGGATTTGAACCTAGATCAGCGCTTTGCAGTGAAGCCTTTCACTGCTGAGCTCTCTTGGCCCACAAATCCTGTTCAAATTTTCAAAAAGAAACATAAAATTAATTCTCTAAGTTTAACCCATGAAATAAGATGGTATCAACATTCCACATTAGGACACATCTTAGTTAGGATTTCCATTCTGTAAAGAGATACCATGACCAAGGCAACTCATAAAAGCTAACATTTAATTGGGAGTGGATTACAGTTTCAGAAGTTTAGTCCATTATCATCTTGGCAGGAAGCAAGGCAGCTTGCATGCAGATATGATGCTGGAGGAGCCAATAGGTCTACATCTTGATCCAAAGGCAACCAGCGGAAGACTATCTTACTGGGAATAGCTTGAGTTTAAGAGACCTCACCGCCCACCTTCACAGTGATACACTTTCTCTAACAAGGCCACACGTTGTTGGAGTTTCATTTCCTATGAGCCAAACATGTGAGTATATGCCGGCCAAACTGATTCAAACCACCACATGGCTGTTCCAGGATTTTAGGGGGCTTTAACCATGTGCTATTTATGGGGGACTTTCCTGGAGAAATGGTGCAAAAAATCAGATGTGAAAGAGAATATTTATTTAGAATGAGAAACATGTAAAACTTAAAATATTTTAAAAACTCACTAAAATGAAATGGTCAAAGTTTCTTTGCTATTTATCCAATTGGGAGATTAACTGAGAAAGATTAGCTCCATTCCTCTGAAATATGGGCTGGCTCTCAAGACAGATGGGCAGTCCACTGCGGCAGCTATGACACTGTAGAACATGTACAGTTAGGTCTTTACTTTCACTCAGGCCCTTGGGACCTTCCTCAGAGCACATCCCTCGTGCTCTGAGGAAACGAACATTGCCAGGAAGCCATATGAGAGGAGCTACAGCTCGGCAAACTGCCCTCAAAAGAGAAGCAAGGGTTTTGGTTTGCTTTTACTCATATTTATTTTATCATTTTTAAATGATGTTGACTGTGTGACTAGAGGTTGAGTGTGTGCACAGGAATGGCAGTATCTGCAAAGGCCAGAGGCATGAGATTCCCCTAGAGCTGGAGTTGCAGGAGGTTGTGAGTTACTCAACATGGGCTCTGGGAGTTGAATCAGGCTTTCTATAAGAGCAAAATGAGCTCTTTTGAAATATCTCTTTAACCAGGCAGTGGTGGCGCATGCCTTTAATCCCAGCACTTGGGAGGCAGAGACAGGTGGATTTCTGAGTTCGAGGCCAGCCTGCTCTACAGAGTGAGTTCCAAGACAGCCAGGGCTATACAGAGAAACCCTGTCTCAAAAATCCAACAACAACAAAAAAATAGAAACAAAGAAATATCTCTTTAGTCCCTGGTTTGGTTTTCTTTTTTCATTTATTTACTATTTGTATGCATATATATACATACACACACGCACACACACACACACATATATACATATATATATTTGAGAGGTGTGACATGCTTGCCACAGTTGTCAAATGGAGGTCAGAGGTGACAATATTCAGGTGGCAGTTTGCTCCTTCCATCACTGGTTCCCAAAATCAAGCTCCTCCAGGGTTGCCATCCACTGTGTATCTCAATGCACCCAGAAGAAAGGATTTAAATGCTCTCAGCACAAAGAAATTAAATATTTGAGGTCATTAATATGCTAATTGTCCTCTCTGATTATTATACAAGACATGCATATACTGAAAAATAACACTGTACCCTATTAATATGTAAAATTTGTGTTCAAGATAAAATGAAACTAACATAGAAAAATAACTCTTGCTGTTTCCTATAGGTTCCTTGCCCCCGAAAGATAGGTTTTCTTTGAGCAGTCTTGGCTGTCCTGAAACTCACTCTGTAGACCAGGCTGGTCTTGAAATCACAGAGATCCACCTGCCTCTGCCTCTGGAGTGCTGAGACTAAAAGCACGTACTACTACTGCCCAGCTTCATATAGTTTTAGAGATTAAAAATTCTGATTTGTTTTGTTTTTTGTTGTTGTCGCTTTGTTTTTTAAGAAAAAAAACATAAGAAAAATGCTGCCTCTCAGCAATATCATTTACTGTCATTATGAAGGATCATCTAGGACAATAAAAACAGTTTTGTCTTGGCTACTCCAGGGTGTTCAGTGATCTTATAATTCTAACCAGCTACCTGCTGGTTTTGAGGGTTGTATGTAACAGCGTACGTGTCACTGGGAGTTAACGCTTGATCCCCATGCCTGCTAGGCAAGCTCCTTACTGTTGAGCTGCATCTCCAGGTCTGTGTTTACTTTTTCTTTTGTGACCAAGTGTAATAAGTCAATAGCTTCTGATGTGTCCTAACCCAATCATCTCATGATCACCACTTTAATGTGTACAGAATTTGTTATTAGGCATTAATAAAGCAATCTGATATGCTAAAACCCACTAAATAGTGTATGGCATTTAGACTCTTAATTTCAGCCTCTCTATACATGTTGGATATTTACTCCAAATGACCTATCACACTGAATAAAGATTACTTTATAAGATGTGTTATAAAGCCTCTCCCTGTGTCTACTGAATTAACAGTCAAATACTAAACCATAGACCTCACTTATTAGAAACTTGGAAACACACAACCCAAGATGGAAGAAACTTGGCAATCAGTTTGACAAGGGCAAAATTTAAGTTGGAACCCTTGCTTAATCCACTGAACCCAATGTGAAGATGAGATACTCTGCCCTCCCTTCAGCTCTGCAGTCAACTAGTGCTCCTGCACCAGATGGCAGACATGAGCCTCCAGAAGCATCCTCACTGCATGTGGGCTGAGCTGGGCTAAGCTTTGAACCAGCTGGCACCCCTTCCCTTCTTGGGCATGAGTCTAAAATCTCCTTTTAGACACAGATGCATCGGCACAAAATCTGTCCTGAGGCCCAAGAACTGAAATTTTTGGCTACATTTGCTTAATATGTCATTCCAACACAATGATTGGAATGGCAGGGGTGGAAATTTTGTTAAAATACAGCAGGCAGAGGAAGAAGAATTCAGATACTGTTGGCAGCTGACCCACAATTCTAAGAAGGAATGGGGGAAAATGGGCAGGGGCTTTCTGTAGGAAATTCTGGAGTAATATAATATACCAAACTACTGATAGCAGTTATCTGCTAGAGAAGAAAAGTTACTGGAAGGCTTTTCATTGTACATCTCTAAATTATTGAGTATTTAGACATGTGCATTAGTTCTAAAGTCAGAAAAATAAAAATAATTAGTAAGCATGGCACATTTACAATTTATTATTCAAAAATTAATTACACCCTGGGTCTTCTTATTTAACTGGGGGGGGGGGTTGAGTGAGAATGCAGAAAGGAATGTCAAAGAACAATCTCAGTCCTCATCTTCTGTCTTGTGTTTGGGGGGTTTCTCTCTTTGCCATGTGTGGTGGTTTAAATATACTTAGTCCAGGGAGTGGCACTATTTGCAGGTGTGGCCTTGTTGGAGGAAGTGGGTCACTGTGGATGTGGGCTTTAAGACCCTCATCCTAGCTGCCTGGAAGTCAGTCTTCTCCTACCTGCCTTTGGAACAAGAAGTGGAACTCTCAGCTTCTCCAGTCCCACATCTGCCTGGATGCTGCCCTGCTCCCACCTTGATGATAATGGAGTAAACCTCTCAACCTGTCTGCCAGCCCCAACTAAATGCTGTCCTTTATAAGAGTTGCAGTGGTCATGGTGTCTGTTCACAGCAGTAAAACCCTAACACAACATGCTACTATTATACCCTAGGCAAGCTAACCTACAAGCTTAGGGGGAAATTCTATCTTGCCTTAGAGGTGCTAGGATTACAGATGTACCCCTCTGTATCTGGGTTTTACATAGTGTCTTAGAATTTATTATTTCTATGAAGAAACACTATGACCATGGCAACTCTTATGAAGGAAAACATTTGATTGGAGCTGATTCAGAGGCTGAGTCCATTATTGTCATGGCAGGAAACGTGGCAGCCTGCAGGTAAAAATGGTACTGGAGAGGAGATGAGAGTTCTACATCTGGATCTATAGGCAGCAGAAAGAAACAGTGAGCCAGTAGGCCTGGCTTGAGCTTCTGAAATCTCAAAACCTGTCCCTAGTAACAAACTTCCTCCAATATGGCTACACCTACCCCAACAAGGACATATGTCTTAACAGTGTCACTCCCTCTGGCCTGTGGAGGCCATTTTTATTCAAACCACCACACACAGGTTGCGGGGATCTGAGCTGAAGTTGTCAGGCACTTTACCCACTGAGCCATCTCCCTGAATCACTGGCAGGGAATTTCTTTGCTCAGCTTTCCAAGTGTGAGGAAGAGGCTGCCCTTCCTTTCACAAATCCATTGATTCTTTATCTCCTTTGTGGAATGCACCCCCCCCCATACAGTGGGTTTGCTTGGTATTCACTGTGAGGCCAGATAGCAAGTATAAAATAAAGACTTTTAGTTCATCTTCAATAGTACAGGATTCTTTAAACCAATAGTGCTGGAGAGAAATAATTTCATTAATACTGAATGGAGACTTTCACCTGGCAGAGCAAATAAAATGTCTCTGACATAAAATGCTATGGAGATAAGTGATGGTTCCTTATTCAGAGACGTTCTAATTTGCTGCATGGTCTCTAACTTGTTAAGAAGTCTCTCTTTGAAAGCTAATGCCATGATAAATTTTAATTGTGTGGATAGAGCCAGCTTCAAAGCTATATTAATTATACATTTAAGCTCTACATACAAGCTCATACATTATAATACGCCCAGAACATGTAAAATATAGTGTGAGCCAAATTAAAATATGCCAGCTTCCTCAGCCTTTATTTGCCTTTGATATACTATAGTTATTTCAGTCCAGCCTTTATAAACACTAAATTATTGGTATACTTTCTTAGCCACTTTGTGTCCTTAGAGAGAGCTTCACGGTCTGGTTAACTCTCTGGCAAGAAATTTTACTTCTGCAGAATACCAAGTAGATATACAGAATGCCTCTTCTCGTCCAAAATAAGAATTTTATTTATAAGAAGAGTAAATGCTGCAAATATTGGCCTTTGTGTCCTAAAGACTGTCACAGCATCTGCCCAACCAGCAGCCTTCTAACCTCACCCTGGGATACTCTCAAAGGTTTCATCCCTAGGATAACACAACTCAACTCACCGTAGTCCCACTATCTTCAGGCATATATTCGCTGCCTCAGAAGTTGTTTCAGGACCTCTAAAGAAAGCCACTATCAAGAAATTCTTGGGCTGGAGAGATGGCTCATCGGTTAAGAGCACTGACTGCTCTTCCAGAGGTCCTGAGTTCAATTCCCAACAACCACTTGGTGGCTCACAGCCATCTATAATGGGATCTGATGCCCTCTTCTGGCGTGTCTGAAGAGAGCTACAGTGTACTCATATACATGAAATAAATAAATAAATCTTTTAAAAGAAAGAAAGAAATTCTTACCACTTGATGAGAAAAGAGCCTCATCAGAAGCCATGTCCTACATCAAGAAAGTCTCCCAAAGTAACTCTTCCTTGAGGAGACTGTATGTAGCCTTGGGGATGTTTGACTTCCCGTGACTCTCAAAGAAGCCCACGCTCCTGGGTGTCTCCTACTTTCTTATGAGTACCTGTGTTTTCTTAACCTTCACATGCAAATCTGTATTGAAATGTTTTTATTAAATGGCAGCTCAGAGAGAGAAGCTGAGTTACGTGCTACATTTAATCTGATAAGTGTTATAGATATGTATAGATCATGTTGGAAACATTAAAGGCACACACCTGTCATCCCAGCCCTGAGAAGAATGATGCACGAGGATGGTGAATTTGAGATCAACCCAGGTTAAAGTATAAAGCCCTGACACCAAAAATAAAACAAAGAAGGGTGCTGGAAGATAGAAGAGACAGATATTCAAATGAAAATGTGTAGGCTAGAACCTACTGGATTAGCAGATGAAAGCATTTGCCATGATCTTGATTGCCCACCAGAATTAGATGCTAAGACACCATCACTGTACCATGTACCTTGGATTCAGAAGAAAGAAACAAAGCTAGAACTGAGACAGAAAGTTCCTCCTTGCTATCTAGCATACACAAGCCAAATGATGTCATGCAAATTATAAGGAGAGAAAAGTCAGCAGCACCTTACAAAACTGTGAACACTACAACATCAACCTGCCAGCTGTGGTGTGGACTGGTGCATTACTAGCATGACCATTATGTGAGAAACCACATGATCTCTGGTTGGCATGATTCACAGGAGGGAATTCATACCTAGTACTACAAACCAAGTAAAAGCCCATGCCTGAGAACACTATGGATCCTGGTGGAGAACCTACTACTGATTTGATGTGGAATCAAACTGCCTTCAGAATGTTTACAGTTAAACCTTTAACAAACGATACTCTCGACCTCTATGAGAGAAGCTTCTTTTTTGCAGCAAATGACAGTAAATGCCGATTCATGCTGCTCAAAGGCGTTACGAAAAAGTGACTACTGGGATGCTTAGCCCTACACCAGATAATTATTCTACTTCTTCTAAAGATCAGGGAGTGTTGTGGAAGAAGAAACAGAAAGAATGTAAGAGCTGAATAATAGAAGGGAAGGCTACAAAATGCTATTTTCCGAGGATGATGCAGCCATTGAAATTATGAACTCACAGAACCTGTGATTGTTTTAACCAGACTTGCAGAAGAATGATTGTGTCAACCATCATTTGTGGAATATTTGGCTATTGCTGGATGCTGGAGGAGGGTGAGTCATTGTCTATGGTTTTGTGTCCACTGGGGTGTGTACAAGCCTCCAGTGGACAGTTCCTCACCTTCTGGTATGTGGATGGTCCTGGATAAACTCAGAAGCTCACAAAACAAAACAGAAAGATGTGACTGTAGGAAACGGACTTCTGGGATGAGAGGTAAGAGGGAGGTAAGAGATGAGGTAAGGTGGTAGCAATCAAAATGTATTACATACATACATGAAATTGTCAAAGAATAGATGTGTTAAATAAGAGATATGAATGTCACTGGACATCCTTGCTTTCCCTTGACAATAATGACAATTCTCCAGAGTGTTTTCACTCAATGTAGTGTTGACATTATTCATTAAATAGTTTGCAGTTCTGGGGATCTAGCCTCTGTCTCACACAGACAGTGCCTAGTACTCAGATCACATGCCTAATATCTGTACTGTATTTTATGTAATTGAGGGTGATCAATGCCTCACTGAGCATTAGTGTTGTGTCAATTTTCCAGTTCCTGGAGCTATCCCATCCTAGTAGTGCCATCTTTTTGGACACCATCTAGGATCAGGCAGAAAAAAAGAAAGCATCTTCAAAGGTTGACACTACCATAAACCTAAAAGCATGGGAACAAGAGACTGCCACCAGTCACATTCCCAATAACAGCTTCTCTCATGGAATTTTAAGCAGCATATTTCTCCATCCACTGTGTGAATCATGGCTTGGGCCAAGCATTGCAGCACATACCCATGCTCCCAGCACTTAGGAAGCTGAGGGCGAATAATGGCAAATTTTGAGGCCAGCCTAAGCTACACAGTAAGATTCTATCTCAAAAACTAACAGGAAGAAAGAGAAAAGAAGTAAGGGATGGGGATGGAGGGGGGAGGAAGGGACACTCCTGAGCTCCAGAACCACATTTCCCAACATCAGCCCACACTATCTTGGATAAGCCATGCAATCTTTGAGCCTTTCTTTATTCCTCCCTTGTGATGTAATAACAGATCAGTGAGCTGATGATGACCAAGGCATTTATTTTAATGTTTAATGTTTATTTAATGTAAACTCTTGAATAGTGTTTAGCACACAATCAATAAATATGTTTTGAAAGAACAAATAGATGACACATTAGAAAGAAGACAATGGAGGTCTTTATACACACATAGGCTGTATATCTTCCAAAATGAAACATTCTCTTCTGAAAGAAAGCTTGAAAAGACTCAGAAAAAACAGGGAAGTGACAACACTCATCAAGCCCTTCCCTGAGGCCCCTCCCCCAGCTTGTAAAAGCAATTTCTGGAGAGAGGAAGCTCCTCCACAAGCTGATCTACCTGAGCATCATGAAAGGTGCTCCAGCTGTGCTGGTTTTCTGAGTTGTTGTGGTGCTAGGTTAGGTTTTCCTCAGTGATGCGCGGGTTTCCAGTCATCTATGTTCCTGTATATAACCTTGATGAACTCATTGCTTCACAAAGCTGAACTTGGGGGAACCGTTTCTTTGGTCCATTGTCAATGCCTATTTAGGGTAAATAAACAGTTGTATGTGTCTCCCCAGAAAAAAAAGTCATTCAATATAAGTAAAAGTAACTTCAAATATAGATTCTATCTCTCTCTCTCTCATCTGTGTTTTCTAGCCTGTTTCCTTTCCTTAAAAACTACCTTTCTCTAAAAACCAAAAAAAGAAAAAAAAAAAAGACTCTACTTTTATGCCATATAGGTTGTGTGAGCATAAACAAGAGACCATAATTTCACATCTCTGTGCCTTTCCTTAAAAGACCTTTGACTCTTTGATGACTGATATAACTCCCTGTCAGAATCTAAATTCGGACTTGCATGGTGGCACATACCTATCCATCCCAGCACTTGGGAGTTGGGGCAAGCCTATCTCTATAGTCTAAGGCTAGCATAGTTTATATACTGAGTTCCAGGCTAGGCAAGGCAACAAAGCAAAACCATTTCTGAAGAAGAAGGAGGAGGGGTGACTAAGGGGAGGAGTAGGATGACAAATACCAGGAGGACAAGGAGGAAAGAAGGAAGGAAGGAGAGAGAGAGAGAGAGAGAGAGAGAGAGAGAGAGAGAGAGAGAGAGAAGAATCTACTTTAATGTAGCCTCCAGGAAGATCTTCTATAGTAAGCTACAATGGGCTGTAGGTAGGGAAGGATATTGGCTTTTCTCAGGTGTTCCCAGCTCCTGGATATCTAGAGAGTGAATATCTTCTCAGGCTAATTTCATCACTGTGGATTGGTTCTAACGCTATTTGTGTTAATTCAGTTCCCAAAAATCACACAAGAATTCGCACATCTGTGTGTGAGATGCTGATGATCCTTGCTCCCAGGGAGACAGCAGTGGGCAAGGGATGATGGGAAGAAGAGGGTTTGGAATTGCCCTGCCAGGAAAAGATTAGGATGCAAACATGAGAGCTGTGGAAGACAGAGAACCAGCCATGTAAGAATCAGGGAAAAGTGGCCCCAGACGATACTGTTTAAAATCATTTAGGTGGTATAGAGGAGGTGCGTGCGCACACACCCACCAAGAAGTATAGAGCGGATTAATATTCTAACCGCTACACTTCATCCACTCATCCTCACATCTGCTAAACATGAAGAGAATAGCAAAAAATGGCATGGAGAGAATCTCACACTCTATGTGTCCACACAGTGGGTTGCCAAGATTAAGTGTAGGGATACATAAATGCATACATTTGCCTATGTGAATAAAGAGGCTATCCTTGGTTTATTGTTAGTAAATATTATTGGATTTGTGTGATTATGTATTTAATACTTGTTTGTTTTAATGTTTTAAAATTAATAATCTAATATTCATTAGAGTAAAATTTTTTTAGAGATCAGTCTGTGGCTATCATCACAGTTCTAGCATTTCGTATAGTATCTAGCTGGTCTATAGAAGGCATTCAATAAATACAAACTGAATAACAAAAAATAAACATGTTACAAAATATTTTTGCCTCTAGTCCCTTTTATAAGCCAGACAATGATGCTGCATGCCGTTAATCCCAGCACTTGGAAGGCAGAGACAGGCAGATCTCTCTAAATCTGAGGCCAGCCTGGTCTTCAGAGCAAGTTCCAGGACAGCCAGGTCTACACAAAAGGAGGAAACCCTCTTTTCTTTTTTCTTTTTTTGGTTTTTCGAGACAGGGTTTCTCTGTGTAGCCCTGGCTGTCCTGGAACTCACTCTGTAGACTAGGCTGGCCTCAAACTCAGAAATCCACCTGCCTCTGCCTCCCAAGTACTGGGATTAAAGGCATGGGCCACCACTGCCGGGCTGGAAACTCTCTTTTCTAAAGCTTTTATTACTTTTATGGGGGTGGAGAGCATGTGGGTACCCTGGTACACATACAGAGGTCAGGGGACAATTTATAGAGGTGGTTGTCTTCTTCCACCATGTGAGTCCTGGGTTCTGAACACCAGTCCTCAGTGTTAGCCAAAAGCAAATTTACCAGCGGGACTATTTTCTTTTCTTTCTTTCTTTTAAGATAGAATTTTACTACGTGCAGGCTGGACTTGAACTTATGACCGTTCTATTTAAATGCTCCTGGCTCTAGTCAAATCTTTTTTATGATATTTGTATCCACTTTTGGCTTGATGCAGATCACTATAGAACTGAACAGCTTTCACACAGCTACCTGTTCCCCTAGTTTTTGCATGATTTTTGCCTGCCCAGCCATCAGAGTAAGGACAAGTAGGAACTACCTTTGGTAATAGTCCCTTTGGTACTTGTCTCTCTCCAAGGGTGACATTAGTTTGTCTTGTCATCCATCTATCAGCATATGGCACTGGGAATCACCTAGTAATCTTGTCTCTTGCCACAAAGCTGGAAGAAATGAACAGCATACCTAAAGTTCCTTTCCAATGTTTGGAAACAGGCTAGGATTACAGGAATCTACCACACACCCAGCAAGATGTCAGGCTTCTAAATGTGAGCTATACAACTTTAGAGATGAAAATTTGGGGCACCTTTTATACCTAAGTTCCTCTCTCATTCTATCCTGACCGACTCAGTCCTGCTATCAAAGAGGTACCTTTAAAAACCTAGAGGTTCCCACACTGTATCAGGGAAAGGTGTCAACCTTTGTAATCTTCTGGTACATAAAGTTGAGCTATAAAATTCTATTCTGGGGCTGGAGAGATGGCTCAGGGGTTAAGAGCACTGACTGCTCTTCCAGAGGTCCTGAGTTCAATTCCCAGTAACCACATGGTAGCTGACAACCACCTGTAACGGGATGCACTCTTCTGGTGTGTGTCTGAAGACAGTGTGCTCGTATAAATAATATTTTTAAAAAATTTTGGTTCTGTAGGTATGTTTTTCTTTTTTACAAAGAAGGACAAATAACAAATTTTGGGGTGAAAGCAATATTCAGGGTTGATTAGGGCCCCATGGAGCATTCACTGTACTTTGCTTCTTGAGGGTGAGGACCTGGACGCAAAAAGAATGAATGGAACTGGATCACAACCCAGACCCTATATAAAGTAACATGATTTTTTGCTTGTTTGTTTCCAGTTTAAGTGGAGATTCTTTTTTCTAACATATGCAGACTATGTGGGTCAAGTACAACATTTTCAGTGAAAGCCGGGATGGAGGTAAGACTCAATAATTAAGAGAGTTTGCCGCTCTTTCATAGAACCTGAGTTGTGATCTCAGCACTCACATTAGTGGATTCATAACTACTTGTGACTCCAGCTGCAGAAGATCTAACACCTTTAGCCTTTGCAGGCACTTGCACTCACATGCAAACACTCACACACAGAAACATACACTTATGCACAGTTTAAAAGTGGCAAAAATAAATCCTTAAAATTTAAGATTTTAAAACTGATATAAGCACTTTTTAAAAACAGAGATTAAGGGATGAAGATGTATCTCAGTTGGCATGCAGGAAACCCTGGGTTCAGTTCCCAGGACAGAATGGAATTGGCTATGGTAGTACAAGTCTATAATCCTAAGAGGTGGAGGCAAGATTATCAGAAGTTCACAGTCATATATAGTGACGTCGAGGTCAGCCCATGCTTCAGCAGACTTATGTCCAAAAAGTTCATAGCTTATATACAGTGGTTCCTGTGAGAATTATACTTATTTGACCCTGTTATAGCTGCCTTCATTCACACAGAATGACTCCAGCTGCTTTCAAGAATGAAGAAATAATCCTCGGAAGAATGATGGGAGAAAATCATAGTGTTTTTTTTTTTCTTCCAGTTGAACAGATTAACCTTGGACATTGTAGAAACTATCTTAGACATGGTTGATTCCCAGCGTTAACGCTACCTGTAATCAGTGAAACAAGGCAACTGCCATAAAGGCATCATGGTCCCCAACACCTCACTGTGATGGCTAAGCTGACACAGCCAAGTTAGATATTTATAAAAGACATCAGTGAACGGTCAATTAACTGACTTCTGAATATATATGCATAAGCTGGAATTAATGGTCCAGAACGTTTTTCATCTTTTTACTCAACAAGTTTGATAAATCTCAACTTTCTAGGAGCTATGCACATTACATTACATGTAATTATGTAGAATGGGTCAGAAAAACAGTCCTAACCCTGAATTTCATCAGTTAAAGGATCAGGGAGAACATATAAATCTTTTTTCTTAATAAAATCCTCAGATAAACATTTATAAAAGTAGTCAACAAGAAGATTTTTTTCATGACTTCTGTGTTTCAAGTACTGTGCAAGCCATTGAAATATACCATTCATCTGCTCAGCAAACATTTACTGAGACCATAACCCATGATAGGCAGCTATTCTGCTCGGTTGAGTGTTAGATTTACAAGTTTCTCACTGTTTAATGGGAAGATCAGGCAAGGTAAGAGGACAGGTCCTGGTGTGAAAAGACAAATGACTGAGGGGGAGAAAGAAGAGTGAAGGCACACACAATGGGGGGAGGGGGTAGCTGAGAAGAGCTTCCTGCAGGAAAGAGGTCATGACTACACAGAGGTCTTCCTGATGAAGACATGAGTGTGTGTGAGTGTGTGTGTGTGTGTGTGTGTGTGTGTGTGTGTGTGTGTGTGTTTTGATTTAATGCTGATTGGTAGAAAGACCGTGATTTTGAGTTCAAGTTCACCTGACCCCATGTCTCACCTTTCTCACTGTCTTATAACTGTCATTGGTAAAGACAAAGGATGAGGAAAACACACTTCCTGCATCTCCAGGGCACAAGAGGAATCATATTTTATTATTCACCAATACTCGTTTGATCCAAGAACATTCTCTTTTTCTATCCTTGCCAATTACTAGTTCACATTCTGAGGAAGGTTTTATAAAAAACATAGACATTACAGTTGGTCCAGAGATCAGGCACAAATCGTTAAACTTGTCCTGAGAAGAATTATGCTCAGAGGTGGCTCCATCATTCAGAGCCCTGAACTTGGTTCCTAGTACCCACTCTGGACATTCCCAGTCACCTGTAACTCCATACCCAGGGACTTTGACTCCCTCTTCAGACCTCCTCAGACACCCACTTGTACACATGTGTGTACACATAAATATATAGTTTAACTTCATAGTAAATGTTCCGAAATACTTATTTTAATTTTTAGTCCAAATAATCTCATATTTAGCAAGAGGTCCCAGGCCTGTGGGGTGTCTCTAGGAGGATCAGGAGTTGAACACCAGTCTCAATTGCATAGGTACATGGCCTACTGAGCTACCTGAGAAACCAAACATTAAAATAACAGGAAACTGAGGTGTTCTGGGAAAGGAACTCACTTCCCTTCTCATAAAGGCCACAGTGGGCGTTTCTTGATGCTTTCTTGCCTTTACAGAAGTATTGAGGGCAGCTTTACTTTCAGCATACTGTGCTTTCCACTTGAGAGAGACTATGGAAGAATCACCATAGTTGGCATCAAAATTCACCGTGCTCTCCCACTGCCAAAACCTCATGATACTTAAGACTTAGCTAACTAATAAAACATTTTTTAAAAAAAATAAAAACCTGCCTCTTTGCTATGTCATTAGTGCTAACTCATAAAATATGGTACTGGGAGAAATCCAAGGTTTAATAAATATTCACTGATAACCTACTATTTGCCCAGTTTTCTGTTGGGCAAGTTCTAGTCCTACACCTGACTTCAAAGGTAGGAGCACACCAAGGAATTAGAATATAAGTGTTTAGAGTCCAGTCCACTCATTTAAATGTGGAACCTAAAGATCATAGAGTAAGTGGCCCTTGTGGTGTAACTCAGTGGGAGAATGCATTTCTGGCATTTGCCGAGCCCTACTTTCATTCCCTAACCCTGAAATACAAGGTTAGAAAAAATAGAGCAGCTTTGAGGGTCTAAATCCCAGTCAGGTAGCTGAAAGATGATAAGGTAGAGACACTGGGAAGGAAAAGATAAAATGAGAAAATCTCCCCCCTGCTTCCTTCCCTTAAACTACTTGACAGACACAAACGTGAGCTGGAGAAGACAGAACTCTCAGCCATAAGAGTGTTAAATGGAATCAGATATGTTGATTTCTGGACTAGATTATAGACTAGATTGTCTACAGATGGCGATAACTATTTTTATTTAATCAAAATTTCGGGCTGGAGAGATGGCTCAGCGGTTAAGAGCACTGACTGCTCTTCCAAAGGTCCTGAGTTCAAATCTCAGCAACCACATGGTGGCTCACAACCATCCACAATGAGATCCAGTGCCCTCTTCTGGGGTATCTGAAGACAGCTACAGTGTACTTACATATAATAAATAAATCTTAAAAAAAATAAAAATCATTTGGGAAAGTAGAAAGTGCAGTTTGCTCCACTGGATATATTTAGAGCAGTGGTTCTCAACCCTCATGTTGTGGAGACACCCCCCCCAACCACAACATTATTTTTGTTGCTACCTCATAACTGCAATTTTACTACTGTTATGAATCATAATGTAAATATCTGTGTTTCCCAATGATCTTAGGTGACCCTTGTGAGAGGATCATTGTGAGAGATCATTCTTACCCTAAGGATTCACAACCCAAAGGGTGAGAAGTGCTGATTTAAAGAAATAAATAGAAGTGAATTCATGAATTCGTTGAAGATAAATTAGGCTTGCCTCCTCTAGGTTGCACCAGTTCAAGATACTAAATTGAAATTGAAAAATGTAATTGACAATGACAATTCATGCGCAAAGTAACCAAAATAAAATTGTTTTTGTATCAGTCTCATTCTGAAACTCTACTCTCCTAGCTATGTCCTGCTTCCTGTATAATTCAAGTCAGTCTCTTAATTCTCTCTTAATTCTGCTGCAATAAAAGCACACATCTGCTGTGAGTGTGATGTATATTAAGGTAGGTACTAAAACACAGTGAGCAGATGTTAAGGAATACACCTTTGGTTACCCTAAAGATGTTGACATCCAAAAGTTCCTTTATCACCTTCAAAGAGAAAAGACAATTGGAAAGAAGTAGCAGAGCTGGGCGGCTAGAATGTGTCGTGCCTGGAAGAGTTCTTACCTAAGAAGCATGAAGCCTGGGGTGCAAAGCCAATGCTCCATAATATCAAGTGCCCGTATTCCCAATAGTCAGAAAATGGAAGTAAGTGGACCAATGTCATCCTTGTTTGGACAGTGAGTTCCACATTTGCCTGGGATACAAGAGACCCTGCTCCCAAAAAAAACAAAAAAAGAAAATAAGTAATGATTACAACCATGTCTGTCAATCATTATGTGGAGACAGTTTGCTATAGAAGAAGGAGAAGGAGGAAGAGGAGAAGAAGTTTTTACTGCAGAGCAGGTCAAATTTGGGATCTACCCAAATTCCTGGAAAAGTGGCCTTGTTAAGTTTCCAAATTCTGTTATAGCTCCTTTAAGCACATCTTTCCTCATTTTGTTCCATCCAACATGGTGCTGATTTGATAGACACTTTTTCATTTTAAAGTGGCTTTAATTTTTTAAGAGGAGAATGCATTTGTTACTCCACTGAGCAGTAAAATTAATATATTTTTTTACTTATGAGCCATCAGAAAGCACACAGAGTAAGCAATGGTGCATAATTGCCAATTTAGTTGCTTATTTTGTTGTGGGTTTTTTTCTTTTTTTTTTTTTTGTCATTGTTACACATGGGATCTGAGGATGGATTATCAGGCTTGGATTAAAAGTACTTTTACGTGCTGACCCATCTCACCCTCAGCCAGGGGTGATAGATATACGCATGTTGATAATGTCACCTATGCTTCAAGATGTGGCACGACAGATATGATACACATATAGAAAAATGACTGATGATGACAAGATGCTCCCCCAATAAAACCCCAAGGAAGAAAGACAGGTATAAGAATACTCACCTATAACTCACACATCTGGGAAGCTGAAACAGGAGAATGACAAGTTTCAGGTCAATCTGTATCAATCTTTTCAAAACTAAAGACAACATCAACAACAATAAAAATACGACACAGGTAATAAATTGTTACTTCCTCCCTGTGACAAAAGCAACCTAAAGAATGAGGAGTTTACTTTGGTCCACATTTCCAGAGATTAGTCTATCATGGTGGTAACATCGCAAAGGTAGGATGCTCTTGATGCTTGATGCTGTTCATCAAACTACAGCCGTGGTCATGAAGCAAAGACAAATGGTGGCACTCAGTCTGTTTTCACCTTTTTATTAATTTTGGAACCTTGAATCCTGGTGCTATGCATATTTAGGGTGAGTGGTCACATCTCAGAAAATCTAGTCTATAAACATTCTCACACCCATAAGTTTATCTTTAGGTGATTCTGGACCCTGTCAAGCTGACAATCAACATTAATCATTAATGGTAGAGTTCAGTGGAGGTCATATGACCTATGAAGATCAGCTTAAAATAGCCTTGGAGGAAGAAATACATAATAGCTTACAAAGTAGTATCCAGAAATGATGCCTTGGAGATATGTCCAAATCTCTGATTTGAATAGAAATAAATAGTAATCTCCATTGTGCACCACCAGTATATGATATTATGGAAAAATACATACTTTGGCCTTTTGCCAAAGGCTCTCAAACAGTATAGCTAGCCTTTCATGGCAAGTATGATTCCCTCCATGCTACATAGGATTTGTCTGTACAAGTATTACACTTCAACGTGTAGTGGATGCAACTAGACCAGTCTAAATATAGTAATAGTGTATAGTGGTATATATTGCTATGTAATAGAATCTATAATACTATAGAATGTTCAAATCTTCTTTCACTAACAAGGGACTTTGCCAAAAATTATGGTTGGAAACAGGAAGACAAATAACACATACATGATAATAAGTAGATAAATGGTAGAAAGTAGATGATAGATAAATAGATGATAGATGATAGATAGATAGATAGATAGATAGATAGATAGATAGATAGATTTAAAAGAGAGAGAGCATACCTTTCATCCAATCACTTGGGAAGCAGAAGCAGGCAGATCAGTGGGAAGATGATGAGAATGATCAGACTCATGTTGCCTCATTGGCTGCTATGTAGATCACTAAGTTCAAAGCCAGCCTGGTCTACATAGCAGGTTCCAGAACTACCAGAGATACACCTGTCTTGAAAAACAGAAAGACATACAGAGAGAGAGAGAGAGAGAGAGAGAGAGAGACTAGCTTAATTTAATGGATCAGATAACACAAGAGATAAATCTTGAGAAATAAACATGCATTTACCAAAGAAATTAACCTTCTAAAACATACTCAATGTTGAGTAGACTAAGTAAGATCGTAACAAATGTTTTCTCTCATGGAAAGGTTCTTCATGGGAAGATGGTAAGAATGATAGGTTTCATGTAGCCGCACCAGCTGCTATGTGACTATGTATTAAAGAAGGAAACACTGTTCATAAAGACATCTATCTTCTATATAAGATCTAAGTTTAGTGTTTGAGACAATAACTGGGCATAGGGCATAGAGGAGTGGTCAATATTCTGTATTAGTTACTTTTCTTATTGCTGTGTTAGAATACCAGATGGAACAATGTGATTTAGAAGTGGTTCATTTGAGCTTACAGTTCAAGAAGTTCAGTTCATCTTGTCTAGGAAGGTATGATAACTCACAGCTCTGACCATTATGAGAGCAAATCATGACTCAGCTAGTTACATTTTGGCAAACCATAAGCAGAAAACTAAACTGGAAATCATACTCACTGATATCCTTGAAGGTCTACCTTCATCTGTCAGCTAGGTCCTATGTCTAAAAAGCCTAACAGTATTCCTGTAAAACTATCTTATTCACCAGATGTAATTGTTATCTCAGAGCTTACTTATAAATAAGATCACTCTTTCTAATTTGTTTGTTTGTTTGTTTTTCTTTCCTGAACTCTGGCTGGATGTTCCAATTCAGTCGTTCTGGATCAAAACTCTTCTCCAAGCTGACTGATTCAAACTGGCTTCTCTTGGCTTCTGATTCAATTGCTCTGGCCTGAAACTCAATCTGGCAATATTTGCTAATATTCTGGCTCCTTCTCATCTTTTGATTCTCTGGCTTGTCAACCTATCTCTGTAAAAATGACCTTGTAACTTCCTCTCTGTGTGTCTCTGTCTCTTTCTCTCTCTCTGTCTCTCTCTCTCTCTGTCTCTGTGTGTGTGTGTGTATGTGTGTATGTGTGTGTGTTCATTCTGTCAGATCATTCTCTGATTCATCACTTTGTCTGCCACTCAATCAGATGTCACTTTCAAACAAGGCTTCTTCCTTTTACAAACTAACTTTATGTACATTGCAATTAGAGGTATAAACTAAGAGTATGTCAGTATTCCAGTCAGAGGAACTAAAGGTCTGTCATTCCAGTTGGATCAGGAGGGCACAGAATGTGTTTGTATGTGATCCCTTGCCAGAACAGACATGTTGCTCAATTAAAATTCTTCTACACTCCCAAATACCACCACTAGCTGAAGACTAGTGTTTGAGCACGTGTGCCAGCAGGATACATTCAACCCCCGCATCATAACAGCTAAACCACAGAAACATAAGTACACAAGCACAAGACACCTAAAGGCACTCTTTTATTGTTCAATAAAATGAACTTCACATACAATCCTCAGACCTGAATTTGAAAATAATTCCTGCCATTTGAATATGTGATGTTAAATTCTTGAATCTGTATTACCGCTGTCTTGTGATCCACATCTGTAATGCCATCTGACATATTTTTCCTGGATATTTTATGTCTTCATTTAATAACCTCTGTTGAATGACTTTTTCTCATTAAAAATCAATTATAATCATAAAAGTCATAAAATTAAAGTTGTTTCAAGTAATAATGATTCCCCCCAAAGGGCTGTTATTAAAAGGAAACATTGTCCCTCAAGCTTGACTTTAACAGTGTATATTATGCTTAATGAATTGTGTCTAAGCTTACCAACAATAGATGCACACAAGGGTCAGAGATGACTCACTGGTTATGAGCAGTTGCTGCTCTTCCAGAGGGATCACATTGGATGATACATAATCATATAATCCCAGTCCAGGATATCTAACAGGCTCTTCTGGCCTGTATGCACCTGTATGGTTGTATCCACTCACCTGTATGCATGTGTACACTAATGCATGCACACACATACACATACACCCCCACACACACACACACATTAAATAAGTGAATAGCTAACTAAATAGATGATAGGTGTGAAGAGCCCTGAAACCTGTGTTATGATAGTCACCTGTCAGTGAATAACTGTGCTGGCACAATGCAACATAGTTATGGGACATGGAGTATTGTGGGTCAAACATGCAGTATCGTGATGATAAAATAAACAGTTTTGATTGGACAGTACATCATTAAAATGGCACATTGGATTGTGCATAGTAACACACACCTCTAATCCCAGTACTTGTATGGCAGATAGGCAGATTTCTTTGAATCCCAGGACAACCTAGTTACACAGAAAGTTCCAGAATAGCCAGGGTAGTATAATGATACTCTCTCAAAAGAAGATGAAGAAGAGGAGGAGGAGAATGAAAGAAAAAAAAAGCTGGTACCTTAGAATATTGTGTTGTTACAATGCAACATTGTAATGATGCAACATTACGATGGCACACAGACTGAAGCATTCAGGTATCAAAGTCCATGTTTTTCAAGGCAAGAAGAGGAGGAGGAGGAAGAGGAGGGGGAGGAGGAGGAGGAAGAAGAAGGAGGAGGAGGAGGAAAAGGAGAAGGAGAAGAAGAAACAGCATTGGAACATTACAATGCAGCATTGTGATGAGACAAGGAGTATTTATGATGTCACAGTGGAACATTTTCTGATATAGTATAGAACATGATGACACAGTGGAGCTTTGTGATGTCATAAATCAGCCATGTGATTGCACAAAGGAGCAGTGAAATAGCATTGTGCCAGTACAATGTAGCACAGTTATGGAATACCAAGTGAAGGGCTCTAGCAAGCCTGAGCATGGGAAACATGATACAGGTGGGAAACACAGTACAAGCAGGTCTTGCCTTTCCTACTTCCTTCTTCCTTGCTAACCTGTTAGATTATATTACTAAAGCTAGCTACCAAGTTTTAGTCCAATTTTTGGCCACGTTCTTACGCCTGACTCATTCCCTGAGGCTGGCAACCAAGGTATAACTATCAAAACATCAAAGTCCAGTCAAAAAATTTCATTTAACTACCCTAATTAAAATACCCAATCCGAATTTACCAACCATCCTGGCTCATTCTAACACAGACCTCCCCCATCTTAAAATTAACATTTTCAAAGCGATTTGCTGCTATTTCTGCTGGGTTAAGATTCAGCCACCTTGTCTCTTTGCCTTGCTTTTTTACTCATTTTAGTTACTGTTCTATTGCTGTGAAGAGGTACCATAACCAAGGCAGCTTATAAAATAAAGCATTTATGGGGGCTTACTGTTTCAAAGGTTAGTTCATGATCATCATAGTGGGAAGCATAGCAGCAGATAAGGAGACACAGTGCTGGAGCAGCAGCTGAGAGCTTACATCTTAACTTCTACAAGATGGATGCAAAGTGAGAGAGAGCAAGACTAGAAATGACATAGGCTTTTCTTTTTTTGTTTTTTTTTTTTTTGAGACAAGGTTTCTCTGTATAGCCCTGGCTGTCCTGGAACTCACTCTATAGACCAGGCTGGCCTCGAACTCAGAAACCTGCCTGTCTCTGCCTCCCAAGTGCTGGGATTAAAGGCATGCGCCACCACTGCCCAACCAACATAGGCTTTTCAAACTTCAAAGCCCACCTCCAATAACAAATAATCATATCAGTACATTGCAACATTATAATGTTCCATTGTGTCTTTCAAATGCTCTGTGGTGACACCACAATGGTGTATATGGGTGATATGATAATGCTTCACTGTGCCATCCAATGCTTTGTCATTATATCACAGAGCCCCACTATACTATTACCACTGTGAACTCCACATGGCTGTTCTTTGTCATTACAATGCTACACAGGGACAACACAGCACTACATTGTGATATCACGATGTTCCATCATGACATGTCAAAGCTGCATGTGATATTACAAAGCTCCACTGTGATATCACAATGTTCTATTGTGCCAATATGATGCCACATTATGACATCACAGTGATTCATTGTGACAAACAGTACTTTCTGTTCCATCATAATTCTACACTTAATTAAACATCACTATGATTGAACACCATGCTGAATTATGACATCATAATGCTCCTTTGTGCAATCAGTATACTACGCTGTGACATCACATACCTCCATTTTACCACCCCTGTACTAAAGAATGTTGTCACTATGCTCCATTATGACACCCCAGTAATCTACTATGATTAGTCCATACTTTCTAATCCTTCCTAAACACTCCACCACAACTAGGAAATGACATCCAAATGTAGGAGCCTATAGTGGCCATCCACACTTAAACCACCACATTTAGAGGGGATCTCTGAGACATCACATTGCAGCACTCAAATGGTACAATAGACCATTGCAATGACATAATACATTTTGTGATGTCACTGTATAACATTGTTAGGGCACAAGTGACAATGGTGGTGACATAATGGACCATTGACATGTCACAACACACTATTTTAGTGTCCCAGTGCAGCACTGTGTTGGGAAATACAGTAGCATACAGTAGCACTCTGATGTCACAGTGGAGTTATATATTGGCACAGAAAACTATGGTGATACCTTAGATTACTGTGATGTCATAATGGAGTGTAGTGACAACACCCTATAGTGCTGGGATGCTAAAATGGAGCTATATGATGTCACAGTGTAGTACAGAAATAGCACAAAGGAGCATTATGATGTCATAATTCATCACTGTGACCCATCACGATGACATTTAAATATAGCATATGATGGAATACAGACTACTGTGTGTCAGAATGAGTCATGATGATGTCAAAATGTGGCATTGCATTGACACAATAGAACATCCTGGTTTCACAATGGAATTTTGTAATATCACAAAACAGCCTTTGATATCACAATGTATCATTATGTCAAAACATGCTACTGTGATGTCACAGTTTAGCACTCTTATGGCAGAGGAGAGCACTGTGATGAAAATACAGAGCTGTGTGATGTCACAAGGCAACACTACAATGACACAAAAGAACACTGGAATCAAAAAACAGAGTACTGTAATGACAAAATTTGCCTTATAATGTCACAATGCTGTACAGTGATGGCACAGGGAAGCATTGTGATAGCACAATGGACAATCACAGTAGAGAATTTTTACAGCCCATGGCACCAGAGTTGCTGATTGCAGCATTGTGATGATACAGTGAGTCATTCTGATATCACGGTAGAAAATCGTGACAACACATCTTTTGACATCACAATGCAGAGTTATGATGCATTGTAAGAGCACAGTTGAGTGCTGCCATGTCTCAATGGATCATGATGCAGCATTGGATTGGCATAGGGAATTATTGTAATGTCACCAAATATACCATTGTTGTGGCACAGCAGAACATCTTGATAATACAATGGAATGTTGTAATGTTACCACATACCAATATTATAGCATCTTACAGTATTTTATGATGTCTCAATAGAATACTGTGACATAAAATTACAGGATTACAGAGGGCGGAGGGAATGGGGAGGTTCCAAAGAGGAGATCTGGAAAGGGGGAAACATGTGAAATGTAAATAAAATATGGAAAAAAATTACAGAATTATGGTGCCCAGTGAAATATTATATTATCCTAGTAGACCATAACATTGTGATGCACAATGGGACTTTGTGGTGTCATAATGTGGATTTGGGTTGACAAAATAGAACATTGTGTTGTCACAATGTAAAACTGTTATGTAAAAATTACAGCACTGTGATGGCACAGTGAAGGACTGTCACAATGGAACCCTATAATGGCACAGAATAGCACAATGATGGTACTATAGGAAATTGTGACAATAAGTGGGAACATTTGATGTCACAATAGATCACTGTGATAGAACAAGTATTATGTTGTCCTCTGGAAGAATAGCATGGCATGCTGCTTGTGATGGCTTGGATAGGACTGGCCCCAAGAATGCATGTGTTTGAATGCTTGGTCCATTGGGAGTGGCATTTTTAGGAGGTATGGCCTTGTTGGAGTAGATGTGGCCTTGTCAGAGCAAGTGTATCACTGTGAGGGCAGGCTTTGAGGTCTCCTCTGCGCAAGCTATGCCCAGTGTGTCAATTAACTCCTGCTGCCTAAGGATCAGGATGTAGAGCTCTCAGCTCCTTCTCCAGCACCATGTCTACCTGGATGCTGCCCACCATGATAATAATGGACTGAACCTCAGAAACTGTAAGCCAGCCCCAATTAAATGTTGTCCTTTATAAGAGTTGCTTTGGTCATGGTGTCTCTTCACAGCAATACAACCCTAAAACACTGCTTTTAATTCCTAAGCCATGTCTCTAGCCCCACTCTTTTTTCATGTGTTTTTATTTTATTTATTTATTTATTTATTTATTTATTTATTTAGTGTGACATAAGGTGAATTGTGCCATCATAATACTCCATCTTTGATTCCAGTGTTCTTTTGTCATTGTACTGTTGCCTGTGACATCACACAGCTCTGTGTTTTCATCACAGTGCTCTCCTCTGCCAGAAGAGTGCTAAACTGTGACATCACAGTGCTACATTGTGACAGACAGACATAAACACAAACACACACACACAGAGAGAGAGAGAAAGAGAGAGAGAATAATAAAAAGATAAATTTTTAAAAATTTTGCCCCTTTCAAGCTTATTCCTCCCTAAAATAAATTTTTCCTTTTCTTTCATCCTTCTAATAAAATTGAAAACATAAATGTATTCAAATATTTAGTATTTTATTCATTTATTTATTTTCGAGACAGGGTTTCTCTGTGTGGCCCTGGCTGTCCTGGAACTCACTCTGTAGACCAGGCTGGCCTTGAACTCAGAAATCCGCCTGCCTCTGCCTCCCAAGTGCTGGGATTAAAGGCGTGCGCCACCACTGCCCGGCTGATCCACAGTTTTTACCTACTTTCTTTTCTTCCTTCTCTCCTAACTTCTTATTTAGGATTTTTATTCCTGTGATTAAAACACCAAGACCAAAGGTCAAGTTTGTGAGGAAAAGGTTTGTTTAGCTCACACCTCCTTACCACTGTCCATCTTGAAGGAAGTCATGACAGGAACTCAATCAAACAGGGCAGAACTTAATCAAACAGGACAGAAACCTGGAGGCAGGAGCTGATGCAAATGCCATGGATGGCCTCTGCTTACTGGCTTGCTCCTCATGGCTTGCTCAGCCTGCTTTCTTATAGAACCCAGGACCACCTGCCCAGGAATGGTACAGCCCACAATGGGCTGGATGCTCCCACATAAATCCCTACTTAAGAAGATATCTTACAGCTCAGTCTTATGGAGGCATTTTCTTAATTGAGATCCCCTCTTCTCAGATGACTTTAGCTTGTGTCTAGTTGACATAAAACTATTCAGCACAGTCTACATAAGACCAGGTCGCTTAAAACTCTGTATGCAGTTCAGGCTGAACTGAAACTCAGTATGTAGACAAGGCTGACTTCTCACTCGTAATCCATCGGTCTCAGCCTCCTAGGTGCTGCAGTCATAAGCATGCAAATGTGAAAGAGGAAAAGTTTGAACAAAATGCAAGACAGGTCTATAGTCAGTTTGATTTAGGACGTAAAGAATGTAAGGGGTAGGTTGATTTATGGAACTCAGTACCTGAATTCTGGGCCTCACACATCTTGTCAAGCACCACCACTGAGTCATACCCTAGCACAGGAGATAAGATTTTATATTAATATAATAATAAAATAACTTCCAGTCCCTTCCATGTACGAATAGATATGCTTCCCAGATGGCTAAAGCATTGCCTTAGTAGTACAAGCAAATTAAGATAAATTTCACTTTTTCCAACCTTGACTATCATTAGACTACTGTGAAGTGTTTGGCTAAAGACCCTTTAAGGTTAAGTACAAAATGGCTGAGTACATCTACTACAATAATGAAAATGACAGAGCCAATTAGAACATTAGTATATCAAAGATTAAACATGAAAGGAAGCTTCAAAAATCTTCTCACCATAATCTCTTAAATTACACAGGAGAAAATTGAGTGTCAAGAACTGTGGCGGTACAGTTGGGGGAGGAATAACTTCCAATATTCTATAGCACAGTCAGGTAACTATGGTTTATGGGTTTCAAAATAACTAGCAGAGAAGGTTCAGGATAATTCCAGCGCAAATGTAGGATCAATATCTAGGGTAACAGATATAGTAACTACCCTGATCAGATGATTGTATATTATATACATGTAGTACAAGGTCATGTCACACAAATACATGCACTACACCAATTAAAAATAAAAAGTTAGGGCTACACAGAGAAACTCTGTCTTGAAAAAAAAAGAAAAAGAAAAAAGAAAAAATGTTCAAAACATGTAACAGTTCTGAGATTCTACCATGC
This sequence comes from Rhynchomys soricoides, assembly GCA_019843965.1. Lineage (NCBI taxonomy): Eukaryota > Metazoa > Chordata > Mammalia > Rodentia > Muridae > Rhynchomys > Rhynchomys soricoides. The sequence goes on along the minus strand of JADRCH010000180.1, from coordinate 4,545,471 downwards.
TTGTGAGCTAATATATTACATTGTCCAAAGCAGAAGAAATGAGAGATACCCAGGGTAATGGGTCATAGCAATCTGCATGAGTTTCTTGGAAATGTTGGTTTCTACTACTACGTCTCTTGGGTAAGGAAGAAAATATGGGTCCAAATGGACACTGGACACTTGGGTCTGTATCACAGCTGAGGAATCTTCTTTGTAAGTATTCCATCTTACTAGCTATCATGAAGTTTGCCTACAATCCCAGCATTCAAGATGTGGAGACAGTTGACTTATGAGTTCAAGGCCACCCTAACTTCAAGAGATCCTAGTTTTAAAAAAATCTAAGTGTGATGGTTGCTCTGTAGACTACCTTGAACTCAGAGATCTTCATGCCTCTGCCTCCTGAGTGCCAGGATGAAAGGCATGTACCATTACATGGTGATCTAAGCTTTTCTTTAGTTCCTTTTCACAAGTTGAAATTTTGCCCTGAGGTCTCTTAATTCCATTTAATATTTTAAATCTGTTTATCTTCTTTTTTTAAAAAAAAGATTTATTTATTTTACATAGGTATTTATTTTTGGATATGAGTTCACTGTAGCTGTCTTCAGACAGACCAGAAGAGGGCGCCGGAGATCATTACAGATGGTTGTGAGCCACCATGTGGTTGCTGGGAATTGAACTCAGGACCTCTGGAAGAGCAGTCAGTGCTCTTAACCACTGAGCCATCTCTCCAGCCCCCCTGTTTATCTTCTTGAACACAGGCTTTAGCTCCATTCCACTTCTTGGTTTCCTTTTGAGCTATACATTTTGTATTTATCCTTACTCAGGTTGCTAGAACATTAATTACCATAGGTTATTTTGAGATTTTCTTTGCCAAAATATCACAAGAATGGTCTCTAGATCATATACTGACATTTTTCTCCCCTGAACCCTCTTGAGCGAGGCCCCCACAATTCAAACCACCTTTAGCACATTCCACTGATCCTTGACTAAAACACTCCATTGCTTTCTTAATCCAAAGTTCCAAAATCCATATTTATCCAAACAAAAACATGGTTAGGCCTATCTCAGCAATATCCTAGTCCTCAGTACCAACTTCTGTCTTAGTTTGGGTTTCACTGCTGTGATGAGACACCATGACCATGACAACTCTTATAATAGAAAAGATTTAATTGGGGCTGACTTATAGTTTCAGATGGTTACTCTATTATTATTATGGAGAGCAGGCAGACAAGGTGCTGGAGGAACTGAGAGTTCTATATCTTGATCTACAGGCAGCTGTGTCACTTCTGTGAAGACTGGCTAGACTTGAGCATATATGAGACCTCAAAGCCCACTCCACAGTAACACACTTCTTCCACCATGACCACACCTACTCCAACAAAGCCACACCTCCTAATAGTGTCACCCTTTTGGACCAAGAATTCACACAAATGAGTCTATGGGGGCCATACCTGTCCAAACCACCACAATCATGCACACCTTCAATCCAACCACTCAGTAGGCAAAGGCAGGCAAATCTCTGTGAGTGCGAGACCATCCTAATGTTCATAGTGAATTCTAGACCAGCCAGAATCCTGTCTCAAAAAAAGGAAGAATGACAGAGAGAGAGAGAGAGAGAGAGAGAGAGAGAGAGAGAGGAGAGAGAGAGAGAGAGAACTCTCTATGGACTGACAAACATGACCTGATGACCTAAATTCTTAGAAGTTTTTGTTATCTGCCAAATATTGCACAATTTACTTATGCCAAACTTGAGTCCTATCTCTCCCACCCTACCCTGTTTGTTTTGACTTCAAAGCCCAGGGCTCAGTTATAACTGACAAAAGAAGAAAGTCCTACTTTGAGAAAAATGAGGTCAGATTGCTTTCTGGGTTACTTCTATTTTCAGTCACTATGTGGCATAATTTATCCTCATGTCAGAGGAGACATCTATCTGAACACTCAAGATCAGTGTTTATGCATAAATTTAGCCAGAGTTTCAACGGATTCTCACCAAGTGAATAAAGACATGGAGAACTGGGTGGTGATACAGGAAAAGGGAATGGACATAGCAGAGGTGTTTCTGGAACCACAGACTGTTGCAGACAAAGTGTGTGTCTGACACCGAGGCTTAAAAATTTAGGTCTCTACAATTGTGGTACGGATGTTGTAGCCAGCCACTGAGATTTGGATGAGGTATCCCAAAACCTTTGCATCATCAGAAGCCTTTTGTATTTCACCTATACAGTCTGTCAGAATAAGGTAGAAGAGAGTACACAGATTGCCTGTATACCTTAGCAAAGAACTCTTCAAGTTGAAAATATTAATAAGGAGTTTCAGTTTTGGTGATTCTTATGTGATTGTTTTATTCAATAACTAAGACAAGACAGAAGCAAAATGTTTGTAGAAATCCATTTATTTTGAATGAATGAATGAATGAATGAATGAATGAATAAAATAGTGTGATGGTACTTCTCAGTGTTATCTCACCAAATGAGAGTAAAGACCATCAGCCAAATTCTTTAGTCAAATTATACAATTTTTATTTTCTAGCAGACAGAGCTATCTACCTAAATTGGGGTTGGGAAAAATGCCATCAAACATAGGAGAAGGTAGAGTTTATATAGCCCCCCAAAACTGCAAGACTAGGAGGCTTCCAAGGGTTGGGAAATTTCTAGAGGAATTGTGGTTATATAGAAACTTGACTGAACATTTCAAAATTATTTGGCAGAACATCTTATCGGGATAAGTTCAAGGTCTGAGTCAAACTCCACAGGGTGGGGAGCATGACAAATTTCAGAGACAGGTTGAAGCACAGTCAAGTTTGATTTTTGCAGTAAACATAAAGGAATAGATTAGATAGATAGATAGATAGATAGATAGATGATTGATAGATGATAGATAGATAGATAGATAGATAGATGATAGATGTCTTCCATCCTTAAGATGGAATCAGGCTAGTCCATCACTAGCACTGGGAAAGTAAAGATGAGACTCCGAAGTTCACAATCATCTGCAGCTATCCTGAGCTACTTGAGACACTGTCTCAAGGAAAAAAAAAAAAAAAACAACCACCACCAACAATAAAAAATAAGTATTAAATAAACTTTCTTAACCAGAAAGCACCATTCGCTATGTCGGGATCTTGGGCTGCATAAAAATGAGAAAGTGAGCTGGACAGAAGCATTCATCACTCTCTGCCCCCTGACTATGAATGACATCTGACCAGCTGCTTGGGCTACATGTGAGTTCAAGGCCAACCTAGGTAACCTAGTAAGACCATATCTGAAGTAAAAAGTTAAAAGAGAGGGAAAGCAGGGCTGCAGCTCAGCGATATAAATGCTAGTGTTCGGCAGCAAGCAACAGTGTGGAAATCTAATCCTCTAATCCCGCAGAAACCACAACCAGAAAAACACAGCCAAACTGCTTTCTTTCCTAATATACGAGTGAGCTTCAGATTTTCTTCTAAGCATCCATTATCTGCACATTATAGTTTTTCATTTTCTTTCAGTTTAAAACGTAAGATTTTTCTAGTTTCTCTTGTACTTTTCTCACATACTCAACTTATACATTTGCCATTTCATTTCCAAATGTTGAAATTTTTTGTGACTATATTGTTATGTTTCATCCCTCATTGAATACTGTTGTGTTTAGAGAGCAAGTCTTATGATACTTATTTAATTTTTTTTTTTTTTTTTCGAGACAGGGTTTTTCTGTGTAACCCTCGTTGTCCTGGAACTCACTCACTCTGTACACCAGGTTGGCCTAAAACTCACACAGATCTGCCTGTCTCTGCCTCCCAAATGTTGGAATTAAAGGTGGTGTGCACCACCGCCACCACCACCACCAGGTTTAGATCCTGCAATTTTTTTTTTTTTTTTTTTTTTTTTTTTTTTTTTTTTTTTTGTCCTATTGTGGAACCATCAACTCAGAACCCCCATGAGACTGACAGGACACGACACAGATGTAATTAGCAAAGAAGGATTTTTAATTAGACAACTCGAGCTGGACCACCATGAAATGGTGATCCTGTGGGCAGAAATGATTGAGTATTTAAGGGCAAAACCCACAAGCAGGTGGGGGCTTGGAAACTGGGGCTTGGGAACTTCGTCAAGGCTTGCAATCCATCAAGACTTGTAGAACAATGATATTACACAAGGCTGGTCAAGGATGTGGTTAGTTCCTGGAACAGTCTGCACCTGCAGTCCAGGAGTTTAGGTTCCCAGGCCCTCAGAGTAGGTCAGGCACAGAATGGAATCTGAAAATCAAGATGGAGTGAGTTATGCTGTCTTTTTAAATATCTCACTATTAGTCTCCCATGTGTTGGCCATTGCAGGTATGCACTAACACACCCAACTTTGCTTCTTTTAAGTTACAATACACAAATGAAAGCATATTCCTTTGATTGCTGTGTCTTCCTGACAAATCCAACAGTAAGATGTGTCACTCTTCACTCCGGAAGTAGTTGTTATCCTCAAGTTGACTTTCTTTAATAATAATGTAAGTACTACTTTTTAATCTTTTTGTTTTTTGAGGTAGGGTGTCTATAACCCAGGCTGACCTCAAACTTCCTGGGTAGAAGAAGATGGCTTTGAACTCTTAATCTTCTGGCCTCTACCTCCCCAGTGCTGGAATTAGAAACTGGGTGCCTTGCCTAGTTTTATAGGATGTTAAGGATTCAACTCAGGGCTTTGTATATGCTCAGCAAGCATCCTATCAACCCACCTAGAACCCCAGGCCACAAATACTGTGATTTAAAACAAGGGTTGGTGACGGTGACAAGCTTGGTGGTACACACATTAAATCCTAGAATTCCAGAGGCAATAGGTACATGAATCTCTGTGTTCAAGGCCAGCCTTGTCTACGTATAAAGTTCCAGGATAGCCAGGGCTACTTGATAGAAAGACCTTGTCTCACAAAACAAAACAACAACAAATGGGTATGCAGACAGATACCATGCAATGCCAATATTTGAGCAATGAAAGCAGCATGACCAGAAGTTCAACGTCACCCTCAGCTACACAAAAAGTTTGAAAGCAGCCTGGGCATGAAACCTGAAGATCTGTAACAGGCCAGAGTATGGCATATGGTGACGGCAGATCTCACCTTAGCTCATTTCCTATCCCTCGATTCAGTCATTCCCACATTCCTAAAGCTAGCCACCAAGGTCTAGTCCTTTATTTAGCCACAGCTTTATGCCTGACTCATTCCTGAGGCTGATCACCAAGGTCCAACTCTCAGAACATCAAGGTCCAGCAATCAAAAAAATCCCCATTTGGCTACCTTAATTAACATGCCTGATCTGAACCTACCAACCCAACTTGGCTCATTCTAACAGAGACCTTCCTTTTCTCTCTCTCTCTCTCTCTCTCTCTCTCTCTCTCTCTCTCTCATTATTTTTATTTTAATTACATGTGTGTATGTGTATTTTCTTTTTTAAAAAAGAAATTATTTAATTATTTTATATATATGAGTACACTGTAGCTGTCTTCAGGCACACCAGAAGAGGGTATCAGATCCCATTATAGATGGTTGTGAACCATCATGCTGGGAATTGTCTCAGAAAAAGCAATCAGTACTCTTAACCATTGAGCCATTTCTCCAGCCCTTTTGACTCGTTTTTGTTGTTGTTGTTGTTGTTTTGTTTTTTTTCTTTTTGGTTTTTCGAGGCAGGGTTTCTCTGTGTAGCCCTAGCTGTCCTGGAACTCACTCTGTAGACCAGGCTGGCCTTGAACTCAGAAATCCGCCTGTCTTTGCCTCCCAAGTGCTGGTCTTAAAGGCATGCGCCACCACTGCCCACCACTGCCAGGAGCCTTTTGACTCTTAAAATTACTCCTGCAAAGCAATTTGCTCTCTTCCTGTCCTGCCAGATTCTAATTCAGACACCTTGGGTGGTTTTTATTTTGTTGTTGTTGTTGTTTTGTTTTGTTTTGTTTTTTGCCTTGCTTAATAAAGGATCTCTTCGTTGGGGTTTAGGGAATGGCCACTCAAACCAAATACTGAACTCAGTTAAGCAAGAACAGTTTATTGAACCTTAATACTGGACATCCAGGACCACAAAAAGGACTTGGGAGCCTAATTGAGCTAATAGTCTACTCTCAGGGTAGACTTTTTATAGAAAAACAAACAAACAAACAAACAAACAAAACAACAGGTTCAAAAGTTTAAAGGGCAAGGAGGGGAGCAGTTGGCTTACTAGGCAAAGTATTATCAGCTAACCTTTAAGTTGATTGGTTCTGAGTAAGGGGGTTGTGGGTGGGTGGTGAACAGGGGGATTTCAGAACATTGACATAACAGAGCAGGAGTATTACAATCATAACTTGGCTTATTAGTAGCATTCTTCAATGTCAGCCACAAAAACCACAGTGAGCTCATACATAGATGCAGAAAGGGCTGCCTGGTGGTCAACTCTGACTCAAGATGTTTTAGATATAACAATTCATATTGACCTTTGATTTGATGCATCGTACGTAAAGCTTCATAGGATTTAAGATTAGCAAGCCTCACACCAAACACTCAGAACATACAGAACAAAACAGGGTATGTGGTCAGCATATCCTCGAGCCAAGTCACTTCTCTGTGTCAATGACTGGCAGGCATATTATAGCAACAATATGAATTAGTTGGGAGGTACGGAACAAAATGGTTACAGTTATTCTGGAGTGGGGGGAGGGGGTTTTAGACCATAATATTTTTGTGTTAGAAATTGGTTTCTGGGTGTGACCTGTGCCTAACCTGGTATCCAGAGAGGTACCCCATGGTGCTGTGGGCAGGTTTCTTCAAAACCTGTCTAAAAAAAAAAAAAAAGACTACTGTAAGGATTCCTGAAGCACTGATGGACTACTATGGTATCCCTCTGGCAACCTACTCAGCACCATCTGCCACATGCAGCAGGGGGTGGATCCTCATCCTCGTTCTCAGAGACAAAAGGGGCCAGTGTGGCAAGTCCTCCGGCCTATCTCATGTACTGCAGTATCCTGGCTTCCTAGTCCTATAACAAGAATGTTGTTATCTGGAAGGAGGAAAATGGGATCCAGACAAGACCCATGAGCACTCTGGAAGTGAGTGCTCAGCAAGCTCTATATGCTGTGTGCCTCTCCCCCACCCACCGAATCTTTGCAACCAGGAACTGGGATAGGACTCGGCTCTCCCTGCTGATCTACTCCCCGAAGGCCAGTGAAGGTAAAATCAACCATCAAGTTATGGGGGAGGACACCTAGTGGAGAAGTAGAAGCCAGAGGCACACAGCAACTGGATTCAAGACATGGTCTGTCTGCCGGCTACCAGCATCACTATCCACTTTGCTCCCACGGTCCAGCAATGTTTATTTCAACCCATGATGGTACGTACCTCAGGTAGTATGTGTTCACGCCTGTGGCTGCACAAATTTTTGGCCATCTCAGTGGGAATAGAAGGTAAGTGATCTTCGGAAAAGCAGTCAGTCAGGGGGTATATACCAGTGATGTCAACAAGGGCCAGGATTGATTATGGGTACAGCAGCAAAGGCTGGCCTCTATCCGGACTGCCCATTCCTAGGGCTAAGTCCAAACAATTGGGCAGATGGCTCTGCCCAGATTCCATGCCCGAGAGTACCTCCAGCACCAAGAACCAATCTGTCTTTCGTTATTCGTTTGATTTTTCTTTTTCTTTCTTTTCTTTTTTCTTTTTCTTTCGAGACAAGGTTTCTCTGTACAGCCCTGGCTGTCCTGGAACTCCCTCTGTAGACCAGGCTGGCCTCGAACTCAGAAATCCGCCTGCCTCTGCCTCCCAAGTGCTGGGATTATAGGCGTGCACCACCACTGCCCGGCTATTTGCTTGATTTTTTTCAAGGCAAGGTTTTTCTGTGTAACCCTGGCTGTCCTGGGCCCCACTCTGTAGACCAGGCTGGCCTCGACCTCAGAGATCCACCTGCCTCTGCCTCCCGAGTGCTGGAATTAAAAGCATGTGCTGCCATTTCCTGCATCAAACCCTTAACAAGGTTCTCATACTTTGTAATTCATGTCAAGCAGAAGGCATCCTGCTAAAAGAAAAAAAAAAAGATAGATGACTATTATTTTAAATATTTTTGGCCACTTGTCTGTTCAGGTTGTTTACCAGCTAAAAATTATTCAGCAAAATTAAATGAATAAATATCTTAAAATAATGTAGTACTATTTTAATGCCTTAGACATAACTCCTTATCAATTTCACGGGGCTGTCTTTCTGTCTGTCTCCTCCTGTCTGCAGAACAGACACTGGACCTTAAGAGTACTAGGCAGGTGGTTTTACCAACTGCCCTACTTTTATTTGTTGCTTGCTGATTTAGTTATTTATTTGTTTGTTTGTTTGTGTTTCTGTCTGTCATTGAACAGAGAACAACTTGTCCATTCTCTCCGTCCATCATTTGGGTTCCTGTGGACTTGTTTTTTCTAAGAAATGCTCTTTTTTTTGTTGTTTTTCAATATATCTATTTTACTAGATTTAATTATTGTGTGTGTATGTGAGTTTCACCTTCTCTACATATGTGTATTATATTTGTACCTGGAATGGCAAAAGAGGGATTCAGATGCCTTGCAACTGGAGTTTACAGATGGTTGTGAACCACTGTGTATATTAGAAAATGAGCCCATGGCCTCTGTATGAACAGCTCTTAAACATCAAGCCACTCCTCTATCACACACACACACACACACACACACACACACACACACGCACACACGCGCGTGCGCACACACATCATGATCTAATGTAACTCACTTTGTCTTTCTTTTCGTTGTATTTACCTTAAATGTATATACATGAAAAATATTTTGAACTGTGTACGTTTTTTATCCATTTATTTTCTTTTTCATACTTTATTTACATTTCAAATGTTTCTCCCTTTCCAGATCTCCCCTTTGGAACCTCCCCATTCCCTCCCCTCTCCCCCTGCCACTATGGGGGTATTCCCCCACCCTCTCTCATCTTCCCTCCTTGGCATTCTCCTAAGAAATGCTCTTTAAAGCTTGACCTTATAAACCAAGGTTTCAGTCAAACGGTAACCAAAGAAATGGTGCTTTGAGCTTGTTTGTAACTACACACTCGCTCTGCTTACATACTGTGTACTCAACCTACTCAAAATAAACTGGCCTCTATGGACAGTACTGTAATCTGTCTCATTATATCTATACTTTGGACTTCCAAAGTAATCCACTCTAACAGCTCAACTTAATGCCCAGCCTCTGTCATTCTTTGTGACCCATTCTCACTCCTGACTCAGAACAATGTGTGTGAGATGTGGTGTCTGGGTCTAAGACCATGTGCTGAATGCAGGAAGGCATTGAAAGCAATGCCTGCCCCCCACACATGTGGGTACAGAGTAATAAAATCTGACTGTGTGCTGTCCTGGGTCAGTAAGGCCAGAAAAACAGCTTCTCCCGTATGAGACTCCTGTAAAAAATTAAGATGAAAGACTTGCCTTCCTTTCTGTTACCATGTGTGCAGTGCTGCTCGTTATGCCTTTTTAGGACTGCTGTTCTCTCAGACTAGACTGATGTCTGATTTAAACGGGAGCAATCAAAACTATCAGAATAAACCTAGCCCACTTGGGTATGTAACACCAAGAGTTAGTTTCTTTCTGTGTATGTCTCTGTGTGTTTGTGTCTCTCAGTCTCTGTCTCTCTCTGTCTCTCTCTCTCTGTCTCTCTCTCTCTCTTCTTGATATATAGGACCTCACTATATAGCCCTGGGATTCACTGAATAGAGCAGACTAACCTCAAATTCACAAAGATCCTCCTGCCTCTTCGCCTCCCACCCCCATCCCCACCCCCGGTGCTAGAATAAAAATGTGCTGCACCATCTTATTTTTACCCCACAGAAGGACAACTGTAATCTCAGCTGTTTGAAAGGATTGCATGTTCAAGGCCAGCCTGCTTGAATAGCTTTGTAAGACCCAATCTCCAAAACGTTGTTGTGGTTGTTGTTTGTTTTGTTTTTGAGACAGTCGCACTGCCTAGGCTGGCACTGGACTCACAGAAATCTGCCTAACTCTGCCTCTAGAGTGCTGTGATTAATGGTAAGCACCATCACATTCTACAAAAATGATAGACAGACAGAGATAGATAATACACAGATAATAGAAGATAGATGATAGATGATTGATAGAGAGGTAATACATAGATGATAGATAATACATACATACATAGATGGATGGATAGGTAGATAGATAGATAGATAGATAGATAGATAGATAGATAGATTAAATTTAAGGATGGGAGAATATTTGCCTAGTATGGCAAAGTCTCTGGGTTCAAGCATTGGGGTGGGAAGGGGAGGAGGAAGATTCGTTAAACCCATGGTTAACCAGAAAGTCCCAAGAACAGAAAAGAATAAAATATTACAAGATGATGAGGGAATTGGACAAGAAAGAGTGATGAGGTTAATATGAACTTAGTACTATGATTGTCTTGGTTAGGGTTTTACTGCTGTGAACAGATACCAAGGCAACTCCAGGTTCAGAGGGTCAGTCCAGTATCATCAAGGTGGGAACATGGCAGCCTCCAGGCAGGCATGGTGCAGTAAGAGCTGAGAGTTCTACATCTTCATCTGAAGTCAGCTAGTGGAAGACTGACTTCCAGGCAGCTAGGATGAGGGTCTTGTAGCCCACACCCACAGGGACACATCAACTCCAACAGGGCCATACCTTCTAATAGTGCCACTCATAGGGCCGAGCATATACAAACCATCACAGTGATACAAAAGTTAAAATGTCATGATGAAAACCATTGTTTTGCACACTAAAAAACAAGTTAATTATTAATTGATTTTAAAGATGTATGCATTTTATGTTTATAGAATTTTGCTCCTAAATAGCTATTATGTTCACGCAGTGCACATAGAGGCCAGCAGAGGGTCTCAGAACCTCTGGCACTAGAGTTGCGGACAATTTTCACCTGCTGTGGGAATCCATCCTGAGTTCTCTTAATCACTGAGACATCTCTCCAGATCCCAAATTAAATGTTTAAGTAGGATAAATTGGAGCTGGCGAGATGCTCACTGGGTAAAAGCACTTGTCACACAAACTTGAATTTGATCCCTGGAGCCCAAACAACAACTTCCAACAGAGTGTGGACTTGCACATGTACTAATGCTAACATTTAGGAGTTAGAGTTGGTAGAATCAGTCATTAGAAGATATCCTGCAATACATGAGCTATTTTTTTACAGTTTTGACCATAATGAATGAACAATTTAGTGACTCTACTGCAGGATATTTGATCACTCTGTGAAACCTGAGATTGTGAACTGTAAGAATCTGTTTCTTTTCTTCTTTCTTTCTTTCTTATTTATTTCATGTATGTGAGTATACTGTCACTGTCTTCAGACATACAAGAAGGTGGCATTGGATGCACATTACAGATGGCTGTGAGCCACCATGTGGTTGTTGGGAATTGAGCTCGGGACCTCTGGAAGAGCAGTGTTCTTAACCACTGAGCCAACTTTCCAGCCCGCTATTATCTTAAGAAAACAAATTCTACTATAGGTTATTTATATGTAAGCATACAAACAGTTAAAATGCCTCAAAAATGTGATTATAAAAATCTTCAATATATAACTTACTGCTTAATTTGGTTTGATTGGTATTGGTATATTTATTTATTGGGGGAGTGCACATCTCCCCAAGTGAATATGAAAGTCAGAGGAAAAGTTGAGGGGGTGAATTCTCTCCTTCGACCATGGACTTCCTGTGTATCCAGTTCAGGTTACCAGTCTTGGCACCTTTACACATTGGTCCATCTCAACCCCTCCCTCCCCAGATGCCTAATTTCCTTTTTTCAATACACAGTATTGTCACCTATTGTATGACTTTCACCTTCCCTCGGTACTGAATCCACAAAGTGAACATGACTTGGCGAGTCACTCATAGTAAAATTTTCAGGGGCCTGGTGAGATGACTCAGCAGTTAAGAGCACTGACTGCTCTTCCAGAGGTCCTGAGTTCAATTCCCAGCAACCCCACGGTGGCTCACAACCATCTGTAAAGGGATGCCCTCTTGTGTCTGAAGACAGCCACAGTGTACGCATATACATAAAATAAATCTTAAAAGCAAAAAAAAACAAAAAAAGCCGGGCAGTGGTGGCACATGACTTTAATCCCAGCACTTGGGAGGCAGAGGCAGGTGGATTTCTGAGTTCCAGGACAGCCTGGCCTACAGAGTGAGTTCCAAGACAGCCAGGGTTACACAGAGAAACCCTGTCTCGAAAAACCAAAGAAAACAACAACAAAAAAAAGTATAACCATGAAAGGAAGCTCTTTAAAGATGAGATCCTGTGCCTGTGTATCTTTGTATTACTAATGATGCAATGTGTTTACAAAGCAGTCAATGACACCAAAAGCCTATGCTTTCTTTTCTCCATTAGGGTTGGTAAGCAGACTTGGGGAAGAGGAAACACCCACCTTTGTTTTTCGTTTATGTTAGGGTGAAGAAATGAGACTGGGCTTTAGCAGCAGTGGTCAAAAAAGATTGTTTGGTGATAGCCACAGGCCTGTTAATCTTGTGGTCCTTTGGAGCCAAGCAGGTCATTAGGCTGACCTCATGGGCAGATCTCAAACAGCATAACAGATAGGTGCTATTATGGGTCGACACTGACAAATAGGATTTGCTCAAAATAGCACAAGGAATCCGGCTCTTGGGGGACAGTGAACATTTATCATTGGTGATTAATCCTTCCAAGAGAGTCCATTTCAAAGCTAACAGGGCACTCTTTTGTAGCTCTCTCTCTCTCTCTCTCTCATGTGTTTATAAAAATATAAAAAGATATATTTTATGGAGGTATAGGGAGGCATGGGGGAAGGGTGTGCCTCAGCAGGCCCAAGCCCAGGCATCCCTTCCCCCTGAGGGACCAGACACAAGCCAGTATAGTATAGAAATAAAGTTTATTCAGGGCATGGGGAGGAGAGTTAAGAGAGTAGTAGAGGCAGAGAAAGGCAGAGAGAGGGAGAGAGAAGTAAAAGAGTAGAGAGTAGAGAAGTGGAGAGGCCGGCCATGACCATGTGGAGGGGGGGGATGGGAATGGGGAGAGGCAAGGGAGAAGAGATGCAAGAGCAAGAGATAAGAGAAGAGGGGCAAGCAGCCCCTTTTATAGCGGGCCAGGCCCACCTGGTTGTTGCCAGGCAACTGTGGGGAGGAGCATACCTGGCTGTTGCCAGGTAACTGTGGGGTGGAGTTCAGACTGAATGCTAACACTCTCTTTCTCTTTACATCTCAATTGCAGCCCCACCTCTCCTCCCCCACATAACCCCTCCTTATCCCTCTGTCCCCTTCATCTCTTAGAGGAGTGAAGCCTCCCTGTGTACCAGCCCACCCTGACACCTCAAGTGATGGTGAGGTTGTTTTGGTTTTATTTTGTTTTGTTTTTTAAAAAAGATTTATTTATATGTAAGTACACTCTGTCTTCAGACATTTTTTTTCTCCTCTCTCTGGCCCTGCTGGCTCCTGCCCTGCTTGCTGTAGCTGTCTTCAGATACCCCAGAAGAGGGCATCAGATCTCATTACTGATGGTTGTGGGCCACGATGTAGTTGCTGGGATTTGAACTCAGGACCTTCGGAAGAGCAGTCAGTTCTCTTAAACACTGAGCCATGTCTCCAGCCCCCGGGGGTGAATTTTAAAACACGCAACATATTGCAGCTGTCTAAGAAGGTTGGTAAAATTTGGTGGCCGTGAAGATAACGGGATATCAACAATACTAAAAAAGATTGAGCCATGTCGTGGTTGGGTAAACTGAGGCGCTACGTCATTATGTGTGCATCTCTGGCATTTATTCCCATAACACTTGGAAGGTGGGATCGGGAAGATCAGAATCCCAAGGTCCAATTCTGCTGCGTAATGAGTTCCAGGCCACACTGGGTTACAGAAGACCTTGTAAATGCAAAATGGCTGGGTGGCATGGCACAAGCCTGTAATCCCAGCACTCGGGAGGTGGATCTCTGAGTTCAAGGCCAGTCTGGTCTACTTAGTGTTCCAGGATTGCCAGGACTATGTAGAGAGGTCCTGTCTCTAAAGAGCAAACAAACAACTCTTAGAAAACAGAGAGGTATAGACAGCAGAACTGCTACAGATTCAAAGCCAGTCTGGTCTTCATAGCAAATTTTAGTCCAAACATGGCTACATAGAAAGAGATACCATCTTAAAAGAGAAAGAATATAGATGAGAGATGGCTCAGTACTTAAGAGCACATACTTCTCTTCCTGAGGACCCGAGTTCTGTTCCCAGTACCCACATCAGGTGGCTTGCACTGTCTGTAACTCCAGTTCCAGGGGGATCTGAGTCCTCAGCATCTTTGGACACTTGACAGAGAGCTAAAGAATATAGCCGTGGTTGTTGTGATTTTATTATTAGTTTACAAGGAACTAAGTTGCATTGTGGCATTTTTCAAACAAGCTTTGCTTTTGTTGCTTCTCTGCCCAGCTTCGTCCCTGTCTGTCCCCCACTCTCACCCACCCCTGCCCATCCTCCTGCCCTCAGTAACCCCCTTCCCACCTTCAAGTTAGGCAGCTGCACCTTTGTAAAGGCCCTATGTTTCTTCCATCCATAAGGTGACTCACAGCAGCCTGTAGGTACCTCAGACTCCAGAGGATCCCTAGCATTCTGAACCCACCTGAACCCATCCATATTTTACATGGAAATTCCCACAGGCACATCCCTCATAGACACAACTAGAACATTTTAAAGATCTCTTGGTGAGAAAAAGTACAAACTACGTTTTTGTTTTCCTGAGAGTGGGTCAGCCACGTGGTCTAAATAGGAAATGTTATCGTAATCCTTCCCTTATGTCTCCAAACTACTACATAGCATTGCTCCGAAGCCATCAGACCACCGGTAACTTTAAACTCAAGAGTAAACTTGGCTTTGTGGCACATACTTTTAATCTCAGAAGCCTGAGGCCAACCTGTCTACGTGGTGATTTTCAGGCCAGACCAGGCTAGAGAATGAGATAGTATCTCGAGAATTAGGTGGAAAGGAACTGGGAGGTGTAGAGGGAGGGGAAACCATAACCAAGGTATATTATGAGAAAAAGTCTATTTACAGTAAAAGAAAAAATGGTTTAAAAGTAAGATTAATAACATGAATTCTTTTTCTGTTTTGTTTTGTTTTTTGTTTTGTATGTTTGTTTGTTTTGTTTTTTCGAGACAGGGTTTCTCTATATAGCCCTGGCTGTCCTGGAACTCACTCTGTAGACCAGGCTGGCCTCGAACTCAGAAATCTGCCTGCCTCTGCCTCCCAAGTGCTGGGATTACTCACCACAAGCACCCAGCTGTTCGCATTTTCGAAAGAAGGTATCTATTATAGAGCCTAGTTTGGCCTTGAAATCATTGTGATTCTCCAAATGTTGGGATTTCAAGTGTGTACTACTAGACCAGCTGAAGGTGACCCCTTCCCCCTTTCTGTCTGTCTCTCTCGCTTTCATTTTTTTAAGGCAGAGTCTCCAGTAGCCTAGATGGAACTGGAATTTTCTGTGTAGTCAACTTTGACCGCCAATCCTCCTACTCCAAGTGCAAGGATTAAAGGCATTTTCCACATCAAACTTTAGAGTCACCTTTTGAAAATTAAATAAGCATAGGAATCCGCGTGTTCAATTCAAAGACAATACTTAAATGGTGTCCAATTTAAAGGGTCATGGAAAGCCAGATGAGTGAGATTACAGAGTACAGAGGATGTAGTTTGGCAGTTGGAGCACTTGGCTACTTACTAAGCACGAAGCCATGGGTGGGATCCCTAGCACCACAGAAACTAGGAGGAAAGGCTTACACCTGTGATCCTCATACTCAGCACTCGGGGAGTGGAGGCAGGAGGAAACTCAAAGACATGCACACCCATGTCCTCAGGTTGGTCTTCCATTCATTTTAATCTCTCTCTTTCTTAGCCTGCATGATTAAGCCTACATTAAAATATATTTAATAAGCACTCTGCCAAAAGAAGCTATTTACCCAATAGAGAGGATTCCTGAAATAGAATTATTATCATTTGGGGGTGGGAGGGGGGCGTAGTAATCTCACTGTATCCCAACCTGGCTTAAAACACACAGTAAACGTCCTGCCTCACCTCCTGGGTACTAAAATGACAGGCATTAGCCACCATGCCCAGCAGGATATAGAATTACCCTTTGAATGATCACTTGGAGAAAATAGTAGTTGAGGCAGGAAATAGCTGAGGGAACCAAGGGCCATGTGGATAGGGTAAGAAAACTCCAATTGCTTAGCTACATTATCAAAATTATCAGTGAAGGGATAATTGCCCCCGTAGACTTCCTTTGTAGAATTTGCCATGAAACATGAATTACAGATATTAACAACCTGGTTGGGTACCACAAAATACACCAGTATAATCACCATCTTGATGAAATACGTCATTGAAAAGACAAGTGATATTTCTAATGCAAAGTTAAATTACAACAAAAGGCCTAACAATCATGTCTCAATAAATTTTGGAAAGGCTTCACCGTCTTCTGCCACTTGGCAATTGTAAATTAGACTAAACTGAGATTGTAGCTCACAACAGTTGGAATGGCTACCAGCCAGAAGAAACATGACAACAAATGCTCAGGAGAGTGGAGGGAAAGGGAACCTTTGTATACTGCTGTTAGGGACATAAATCTGTGTCACTGTGAAAGTCTGTATGGAGGTTCCTCAAACTACAAAACCAGATGACCCAGGTATCCCCCTTTTGAGTACATACCTGAAGTATTTTATGTCAATAAACCACAGAGACACATGTACATCCATGTTACTACTACATTAATCAAAATAGCTAGATGATGCGAACAGCCCAGGGGGCCAACAAATATAGGAAATGAAATATATATATGTATATAAAATGAAACATTATGTTTATTAAGAAAAATGGGGCCTGTGAGATGCCTCAGTGGTAAAGGCATTCTCCTCTAAGGATGACACCTACATTTGACCCTCAGTCCCCACACGGTGGAAGGAGAAAACCCCCTAAATTGGCCCTCCTACCCTCACGCACCCTCATGTGTAAAGCACCTCAAAGTTGGGGGGGGGGTCTAGGGAGGTGTCTAGGTTGCTAACATATTGCTAGGTATATTGTTTAGAAAGATGTGTGTGTGTGGGTAAGGGTCCTAGGCTGTGAAAATTCGTTATTAAAAAAGGTGTCAGAGTGGAGGAGGTGGCAGTGGGTGAAGGAACACCCTCATAGAAGCAAGGGGAGGGATGGGATAGGAGGCTTTTGGGGAGGGGTGGACCGGGAAAGGAAGTATAAATAAAGAAAATATTTAATTTAAAAAAAAAAAAAAAAAGAAGTGTTTGCATAGCTCAAACTAATTGGAGTCCCAGGTTGCTAAACTGTTTCCTATGGGCCTCACAGAGGACCTAAGTTTTGGTTGCCTGCCCCACCCATATTAAGCACCTCTCAGCCACTTCCAACTCCAGTTTCAGGGGCTCAGACACATTTATGGCCTCTGTGGTGCCTCCACATACATGTAGACAAATATATACAAAAATAATAAATATTAGAAAAAAGTGAAATTGCTATCATGAAATGCATTCGTATATTGTCTTACTTTTTTCTGCTTTTGGTTTTTCGAGACAGGGTTTCTCTATATAGCCCTGGCTGTCCTGGAACTCACTCTGTGGACCAGGCTGGCCTCGAACTCAGAAATCCGCCCGTCTCTGCCTCCCAAGTGCTGGGATTAAAGGCGTGCGCCACCACTGCCTGGGATATTGTGTTTTAACATGACTGTCTGCAAAGGGATTGGATCCAGGATAGCCCCAAACATACACAGATACTTAAGCTCTGAAGATGCTCAAGGCTTCTAAGCAAAATGATTAAGTATGTATGTATACAACAACCACATGCTTCTGTATCCTCACCCTTTTGCTTTGGACACAGGTCTTCACCTTGTATCTCTGGGTAGCCTGAAACTCAAAGATGTCTACCTGGCTCTGCCTCTCATGCACTAGGATTATAGGCATGCACCATGCCTGGACCTACACTCTCACTTTCATTGAGTGGTGCTTACTAACAAGGTAAGGCTGGAAAAGTAGATAACTGGGTTTAGGGAATGATAAGAAACGAAGTCTGCATACCTTTGACAAGATTAGAACCCAGGAATACTCAGTACAGAGGTTCAGAATAGCCCAGCTAGTATACAAGGCCTGATTTTACCCCCAGCGCAAGTAAAAGAAATTAGCCAGGGGTTGGGGGTGTGGATCACGATTGGAATCACCTTACAGTCTTCTTGAACTGAGCAAAACGCAGATCTCATGGAGTTACTGAAACAAACCCCTTCCTCCCGGTGTTAGGCTTTGTGTTAGTCTGTTCTACCACTCTCTGTTTTTCTTTCCGCAGTGGAAACACTAAACACTGCTTAGATTCTGGACCTACACTATGAGAAATTTCTTTCTTGGTCCCTAAAGTTCATGTAGGCACTTTCTGGAAATTCTAAGACTGTGAGTTGTTTAAAGCGAGGGATTTTGTTATCATATCTTTTCCTCCAAATTGTTCTTTGGACCCGCAGAAGGAGATAGTTTAAATGGCAAGAGACTTGCAAGATCTGATTAAATTGAAGCTCTTGATTTTTGTTTTGTTTTTCCAAGCAGGGTTTCCCTTTCTCTGTGTAACATAGGCTGTCCTGAAATATACTCTGTAGACCAGGTTGGCCCTACAAATCAAATATGCCTGTCTCTGCTTCCCAAATTCTGGAATAAAAAGAGCTGTTCCGGCAAATTGAAGCTCTTGAAATGGACGTGACCTTAGATTATCTGGTAAAACCAAATCGGTCACAGGTTCCTGATTTTGAGAAGGAGGGAGGGAGGAAAGGAGAGAAAATGTTGGCAAAATCAAGGCAAGATTCTGTGCTGCCTCGGCCTCTGGGTAGTTTGAGGAGAGAGGAATCCATTGTACAGAAAGATCCTCAAAGGTTAACAATGTAACAATGTTTCAATTTGCATGGGGAGGAAGACTGGTGTCTGAGGGCCTCTTCTGCAATTCTAAACTCAGGCAGATGGAAAGCTTGAATAACTATGACCTCCTACCCTCATTTTAAACGTCCAAATGATTCTTTTAAGATTTAATTATGTATACAGCATTCTGCCTGCATGTACGCCTGCAGGCCAGAAGAGGGCACTAGATCTCATTATAGATGGTTATAAACCACCACATGGTTGCTGGGTATTGAATGCAGGACCTCTGGAAGAGCAGCCAGTGCTTTTAGCCTCAGCCATCTCTCCAGCCCCCAAATGATCCTTGAATTCCTCCTCCTCTCTTCTTCCTCTACCCATTCTTTTTGTTTGTTCTCATGGGGAACAGTCTAATCACAAACTCCTAAAATTACTAACTATGTAGTCCAATCTGGCCTCAACTTATCATTTGCCATATATAAGGATGGCCTTGCTGGGCAGTGGTGGCACATGCCTTTAATCCCAGCACTTGGGAGGCAGAGGCAGGTAGATTTCTGAGTTCTAGGCCAGCCTGGTCTTCATAGTGAGTTCCAGGATAGCCAGGGCTACACAGAGAAATCCTGTCTTGAAAAAAAAAACAAAACAAAAAAATAACCAAAAAGGATGGCCTTGTGCTCCTCCTTATCCTCTGGCTTCTACCTCCTAGGTTCTGGGATTACAGTCTTGCAGAATCTGTACACACCTGTGCTCTCTATGCATATTACTCTGTATGAGAGTAGATAGAATTAGTTCCAAGGCCAACCTAGGCTACAGCATAAATCTGAATCTGAGCTCGACAAACAGAAGGGAAGATGCTAGGCTGGGGATACAGCCCAATATATCAAGTACTCAAGTAGCATACAGAAAACCTTAGGATCATTTCATAAAAGTGGAAATGTTGGTACATACCCATGCCTGCACTAGGTAGGTGGGAAGGGGATCAGAAGGTTAACGTTATCCTCAGCTGTAAGGAAAGTTTGAAGCCACCGGAGAGACTCACTGGAAGACTTGGTTTAATGCGAGCAGTGCATCACTGCTGCATACCTGCAATCAGGTGATATGAGGAGAGCTTGGCATCAACCTAGGTTACACATCCTAAAGACAAGGTCAAGGCACAAAACACAACTGTCTCAAACCCATGTGCAAGACTGAACAGACACTGAGGCATGTTTGTGAATTTGGGGGGCTGGCCTAGGGTCTACAGAGAGTCTCTATCCTTACCATAAATTTACAGCTAGGAATGTAGCTGTGTAAGGTATGTGACTTGCTAGTGTGCACACAGCCCTGGATTGAATATCCAGCACTGTACATGGTGGTATATTTCAGCACTTAGGAAATGAAGGCCCAAGGATCAATTAAGCCCGTTAACATGCAGCCAAGGAGAGATGAGGGGTTTGTGGGAGCCATCAGCAGTTTAGTTGCTGGTGAGCTGCCTGTACACTGGTGAATACACTGTATTCATGTCTATGTGAGTGGCCCTGGAGGCGGGATTGGTGGGGCTACATGCGCAGTAAGAGAAGACAGGGATGATCACTGTGATCAGACTGGGAAAGGTCAACTAATACATTTGAAAAAAAAACTTAATATGCAAGGCTAGCCTGTGCTGCAAGAGACCCTGTCTTGAATATATAAAAACGCTTAGGTATTGACCAGTAATAGCATCAATTCATAAGGCACATCTTGGACAATAGACTCTCAGCATTAAAAAATTAATTGAGGACATGAATATTTCTCACATGCATATTGCTAGGTAAGAGCCAATCTGAAAGGTAGCATCCTATGATTTCAAATGTATGGCACTCTAGACACTTGTCAACACCCACAGATTGTTTAGCACAAGCAATGAACTCTATACTATATAGTCCATGATATCTCAGTACTGGCTAGGCAGTGTGGTACAGGCATGTAAGTCCCAACACGTAGCAAGAACACCACAAGTTTCTGGTCTACCTAGAATTTCCAGGCCAGCTAGAGTTACTACATGATAAAGCCTTACTCAAAAAATTATTTTTAAAAAGTACTTTCAGGGGGGCAGGAGAGATGGCTCAGGGGCTAAGAGCACTGACTGCTCTTCCAGAGGTCCTGAGTTCAATTCCCAGCAACCACACGTGGCTCACAACCATCTGTAATGGGATCTGATGCACTCTTCTGGTGTGTCTGAAGACAGCTACAGTGTATTCATCATATATAAAAAATAATCAAAATCTCAAAAAAAAAAGTACTTTCTGTTTTCCTAATTTGAAACTGCTCCCCAACCACCCCCCAAAAAATCTATGAAAAAAAGGCACAGCAAAACAAACCCACTTAAAAGAATATCATTTCTCAGATAGTTAAGCATTTAGCAAATCCAGCACAAGACCATGAGGAGATGGCACAGATGTTAAGATTCAGCAGGATGTTATTAGAGTGATGGTTGCTGATCTGTCTACACATTCTCCACTCTGCTGAAGACACAGGAGGAGGGGCTTCTGAAGACTGATGTCCAGTTTTGTTAGCCATTATAGGGAACACAAATGTTTTTCTTCGCTTCTTCCAATCCCTTCAGATCAGAGGTGGCATATTTGGGGGTAGATCATTTTTCTTTGTACGGCTTCTAATTTTAAAGTTTCTCATGATCTTCTTGTTGCTGTAAGACAAATGTTAGAAAATTGTTAAAAATTTGCTAGAATACAAAGTTTTCCCTTGACAAAGATAAAAGCTGGGTGTGGCGGCACACCTTTAATCCCAGCACTGACTGAGGCAGGTAGATGGATCTCTGTTGAGTTTGAAGCCAGCCTAGACTTTTTAACTCAAAACAAAATGAGCACATACAATAAGGAACCCATTTCATCTCAGGAGTCCCTGAGATGAACTTCCTGAATGCTAGGACTGATGAATGAGGAAGAGCAACAGTCAAGGCTGCCTCTGTGCTCTCAGAGTTCACATTCTCCATGTGCCCAAATATTCTCAAAGCGCAGAAGGTTGTTTTGTACTCATGCTGAGTTCTGAAGTCTAATTCAGGGCTGGCAGATGTCTTGACAGGTAAAGGTGCCTGCTACTAGGGAACATGAGGACCTGGTTTTTTATTGTGATCACAAGCACCATGGTATTTATGCTGTGGCATGCCTGTGTCCTCAAACATAATCAGTGATCTGAGCCAATAAAATAAATAAATATAACTCAGATCAAAAACAGTGTTTTTAAGGCCAATGTTCTCTTTCCTTGGGGATTTGTCTCACATAGCATAAGCTGGCCTCTACCTCTGGTTCTATACTGTGCTGGTGATCAAATCTAGGGTCTTATTCAATCGAGACAAGCACTATGCCCACTGAGCTATATTGCCAGCCTTTTACTAGTCTTGATTTTTGGACTACATTCCACAGTTGTCAGGCACATTGTTCAGACTTAGGAGAATAAGCCACACTCAGGCAGTTCTAAGCTGTTTCCTGTTTTCACCTGATCAATATGGAAGATTAGAAAAACAGTGTGTTTGCTCTCTGACTTCTGTTCAGTTGTTCAGAATCTATCTAGGCATCTTCCTTTTTCAGTTTCCCATGCCTAGAGAGGAACTAAGGGGTTACCTGTGAACACATTCGGGACATAGCAAATTATCTTCCACTCCTGGTTCTGGGATAATACAGGCTGGTAACAGGAAGAGAAAATTCATCCTTTGGGGAGTGTCTGGAACCCAGGTCTGACCAGCTTGAAATTGCAGGCGAACCCAGCCTTTCTTATCTGCAGGGAGCTGCCTGCCATGGACAACACACCATCTGAATCCTGAGGAGTAGAAACAAAAGCAACAAACAACAAAATCAAGACTACTGTCCACCTCTCAGTAAATTACTCTTAAACTTGCCCTCTTATATTTTGCTAATAGTCCAGTGCATTTTCTGCTAGTTCATACAATCAATGTTCATTGAAAAACTAAGTATTTGACCAAAATAAATGCCAAGTCCCACAAACCCTTGTTTTCCCTAGGTAGCCAGCATTTATGGTGTTAAATACCATTTTCTCCAATGAATTGACACAGGTATTCTGACTCAGAGTCCACTTGTCTGTAGTACACTACTTTGTATTGATCTGACTAAAAGAGCCATGACTGGCAAATCATGGAGAAACATTTCATATAGTTGCCTCAATGCATACGTACTTACATATATACTTTGCAATAAAAGGAACCAGGAAAGTGAAATGATGTGACCCCCACCATGGTCTTAAGCTGAAAAGAATATTGTATACACAGTTCTCTTCTCAAGAGCAAGCCAGAGGTTCAATATACTCCCCAAACTTAAAAAAAAAAAAAATCAAAAATCAAAATGGAGCATAAATGAACATGGAGAGCCAATGCAATCTTGAACAATAAGGATGATACTAGAGAGATCTGATTGCAATATACACTCCAGAGCATTAAAGGTACCAAGGTCCTGACCTACAGATTGATGGAATAGAAAACTCCAACATAATGACCCCGTGTAGCTATGACCACCCAGATTTTTGTTTTGTTTGAGATAGGACCTTTTTTTGTGTAACTATGGCTGTCCTGGAACTTACTCTGTAAACCAGGCTGGCCTTGAACTCACAGAGACACACCTGTCTTTGCAAAGCATGTGCCACCAGGCCCAGTTTAAAAAATGAAGTCTTACATGAGTCAAATTTATCCTCTACATCAGTGGTTCTCAACCTGTCAGACTGGATAAACTTTCATCTCCAAGAATATTTACATTACAATTCATAAAGTAGCAACAACAAAATTATGGTTGGGGGTCACCACATCATGAAGAACTGTACTAAGGGGTCGCAGCATTAGGAAGATTAAGAACCACTGTTCTAGGTTTGCTTCATTTTGAGATGTAGTCTTTGATTACCCAGTGTGTCTTTGACCTCACCATAAAGTGAAGGATGACATTGAACTACTGACCTACTAGCCTCCACCTCCCAAGTGCTGAGATAACACACGCACCACCTTACCAGGTTAGTCTTCAGACTTTAACCCCTGCTACTTTATAGTCTTTCTGTCTCGTGCTGATGCTATCCATGCTTCTAAAGAGTAGCACTCACACATTTATGGAGGTCTTACCAACAGTTTGTGGCAGAAAGGCCTCTACATTAGAGGGAAGAGGACAGCGATTCATAGACACTGACTGGGCAGCCCTCATGGCAATTCTTCCCCAGGCTGCCAATGTGGACCCCTGAGGCGAAGTTAGGATTTCCAGGATACCACTCTCCTGCTTCCTACTTTGGCAGCTGCTTGGAGGCCCGATTCTTCTGAAGACTATCTTGGGTTTCTTGGAACCCAGCTTCAGTCTGGCCTCACGAGGTGTGTTGGGAATATACTGCAAATGAAATTCACCCGTATTCAAAAGTGCTCAGGCTTGGCACGAAAATTTCACCATAATTTCACACTGGGTAGCAATTTTGGAAATACTACTTCTCTCTGTAGTGTTGGTTCTCGAAGGGGAGAGAATTTTGGCAGTTAAAAGCAAGAGCACAGATTGGTCTGGACAGATGGCTCAGTGGGGACGATCACTGGACTGGAGTTAGGATTCCAGCAACAATGTTTAATTTGCTGGGTGTCCCCAGCAAATGCCTCTAACTATAGCTCCTAAGGGGGTGGAGACAGGTTTGTCGGTGCTAGCTGGCTTTCAGAATAGCTGAGAAAACTTGAGCACCACAAAAGAGTGGACATACTGACAGGATACTACAAGCCTCCTTCTGGCCTCCATGTGCACACAGGTTCATGAAGTATACAGTACACAAGCACTGAAGATCAAGATAAGATTACAGGTTCAAGACCTGGCTGGACTATGTGATAAGAGTCCAGTCACCTTTGTTTTGGGGAATTTGTTTTTGTTCCTTTTTGTGCCTGAGTTTTATTTTTCTGTTTTCACTCACTTTGTAGCCCAGGAGGACCACATGGTAAAGGATTGCCTCAGCAGCTTACTGCTAGGAACAATGGCTCATGCCTGTAATCAAGGGACTTAGGAGGTAGAGGATGGAGCATTCCGAGTTCATATCTGCTTAGCTACACAGTGGGTTGGTGGCCAGCCTAAGACACTTAGAGACCCTTTCCAGACATCCTGCTATGTGGGCTGGCATACATCTTTATTTTAATCTCAGGAGGCAGAGGTAGGTGGATCTCTGAGTTCCAGGCTGTCCCAAAAAACAAAACCAGACAAAACAAAACAAATACAATAAGAAAATGGTTGGGGGGGGGGTGTCTGAATTCGAAGCACAAATTTGGTTCTCCCAAATGTCGGTAACCCAGCCTTCAAGAGAGATTTCATATAACTTCAGTAAGGCAGCTCACCCCACAGGGAGAGCCCACCCCCACCCCATCACCATAGCATCACTTACACATTCTTGTTTAGAATAGGAATGTCTCCGAAGTCTCGAATAAACCTCAACTTTCTAAGGAATTAAAAAAAAAAAAAGTTAAAACACGACCAAACTCCATACTTAGTCCACGTAACAGGGAACCCAAGTGGAGGGCACTAACCTGGCCATCTGTACTCAAGTTATGATAACGACACCACTCCCGAAGAGTATTCCGGGACACATTATTGATAGGAGGCAGGGTGGGTGGAGGAGAGGTTCCTGGTATAGTTCTTGTTGGGTGTTTGATTCCATCATGCCTCACCAGAGAACGAACTGAGAAAAGAACAGGAAGAAAGCAATAGCATTCAGTGATTGTTTTTTCCCTTACAAACTACTTTGTACATAAAGATAGCTTCTTTTTGTTTTCCTCCAATTATGAAGGAAAAGAAAAAGGAATTTACTTGAACAAGGTCACATACCCCTTAAAATAGGAGACCTGGGACAGTAACCCACACTCACATTCTAAATCCTAAATAATTTTAATCGTATGTTTGTAAATCTGCCAGTATGTATCTAGACAGCTGAAATTCTCTCTTTCTCCTCCCTCTCCCTCTCTCTTCTTTTTATTGTTTTGTTTTGGAGACAGGCTTTCTCTGTGTAGCCCTGGCTGTCTGGAACTTGCTTTGAAAGGTGGTCTCCAACTCAGATCTGCCTGCCTCTGCCTCCCGAGGGCTGAGATTAAAGACGTGTTTGAGAATATTTAGCATGTTAGTTTGCTTGTTTTGTTGGCTTCAACAACTACAGGTACAAATACTTTTGGTTTATCCTGTGTCTAGATTCGGGGGCTATAGATGTCATTCAGTTGGAGACACATCTACTGCAGGAGGGGACTGGGTTCCATCCCCATCATCACTTCAGAGGGTCAAAAGAATATAATGGTAGCACCTACAGCTTAGGGTCAGGAGTGCAGTCCAAACTCAGATAAATAAAAAGTCCAGGTGCAAGCCAGACGTGGTGGCGCACACCTTTAATCCTAGCACTTTGAAGGCAGAGGCAGGCAGATTTCTGAGTTTGAGGCCAACCTGTTCTACAGAGTGAGTTCCAGGACAGCCAGGACAGAGAAACCCTGCCTTGAGGGGGAAAAAAATTACTCACAAATGAGCCCAAAGTCTAGACTTTGAATCACTACTCCCTTCACCGCCCCCAGCTGTCTCTACAGAACTAAAAGAACCCCAAACCAACACCGCTCCAGAACTCTGTCTCATTTTCTATACATAGCACACCCCAGCCGCCAGCCGCCAGCCGCTGAGGCTAGCGTGTAATACCTTTCTTAGAAACACTGAGACTTTTAAGAGCTACTAGGTAGGATGTTTTGTTGTTGTATTTGGTTTGGTCATTTATTTTGTTTTAAGACATACAGCCTACATTGACTTCACTCAATATGCAGTTGAGGAAGATCTGGAACTTGGTTTTCCTGCCTCGGCCTATGAACTAAGTGTTGGTTCTACGTGCTATTGCTACCATGTCCTCTCAGTAAGCAAAATATTAGATACACTCTAAAAGCGTGCGGCTTTCATAAGAAGTAAGTACAGTGTGTGTTCATCTTTTTTCCCTGTGATATAGGGTTTCTCTGTGTAACAGAACCTGGGCTATCCTGGACTCACTTTGTAGACCAGGCTGGCCTCAAACTCAGAGATTCACCCGCCTCTGCCTCCTGAGTGCTGGGATTAAAGGCACTGAATCACCACGCCTGGTGTGTTAATCTCTTTTTGCAGGCAGTGGTGTTGCTCAAACTTACTTTCTTGTATGTTAGGCAAATGTCCTGCCTTCCCCACCCCAGCCCCATCCTTTAACTTTATTGGAAAAGGTCATACTATGGGTTGTCTTTGAACTTCTGCCTAGCTGCCATGTAGCAGCTTCAGGTGTGATGGCTTCCT
The DNA here is from genome assembly GCA_019843965.1 of Rhynchomys soricoides. Taxonomy (NCBI): domain Eukaryota; kingdom Metazoa; phylum Chordata; class Mammalia; order Rodentia; family Muridae; genus Rhynchomys; species Rhynchomys soricoides. The sequence continues at coordinate 4,518,370 of JADRCH010000180.1, read as the reverse complement.
TTGTGCCTAATTCCCACCTTAAACATAGCAGTACATGGGGCTTAGCAACTGAGATGGGTGAAGTTTGAAGAATCTCAGTGAAATTTAACAAGCCTGCCTGGTGTGGTGTGTACCCCTTTATCCCAGCACAAGGGAGGTTAGACTGGAAGAGTTGAAGGGTGGAGGAAGAGGGGGATTTCCGTGAGTTTGAGGCCAGCCTGGTTTATCGAGCAGCAGGCCAGCCAAAGAGACACTACGATCCTTTTTTTTTTTTTTTTTTTTTTGGTTTTTCAAGACAGGATTTCTCTGTGTAGCCCAGGCTGTCCTGGAACTCACTCTGTAGACCAGGCTGGCCTCAAACTCAGAAATCCGCCTGCCTCTGCCTCCCAAGTGCTGGGATTAAAGGCGTGTGCCACCACTCCCAGATCACTATGATCCTTGTATCAAAATAGTGTACTTTTTTCTTGGCTTTCCAGAGTCTTACTGAGAAATCCATCTCAAACCTATACTATTTTTGGCAGGATTCTTAAGTTTGATGATACCTGGTGGTTTGTGGTCTAGGGTTGAAGGAACATTTGATTCTGCAGGATATTCTGTGGTTGGCTCCTCAGTAACCGGGACCAGGGTTAAAACCACACTTTCTTCATCAAAGTCTTCCTCAGATTGGTTCTGCAAAAAGAAGCAGTGGGGGATTCTGCTTACTTTTAAGGCAAGGCTGCTGAATTCATTTACCATCTTAGTGTGTCTTAGTGTGTAAATAAAGGAAAAGACACTATCAGGAAGCAGGAGGCTGGGAGCTACCAGGTCACAGTGAAGGGCTTTCTAAGGCTCAGAAACGCAATGCATAAACTAGGGAGTGACACCTGCTAGAGGAAGTTCCTGAAGATTTGGTTCCCCCCCCCCTTCTCCTATAGAAATCTCTTTAGCACCAGTACTTTCAAATTTGAAATAACGATTTCTTTTTCCATTTGTATAGAGCCTTTTCAAAGTTCTCCAGACACAAATCCACTTCTGTTGCCTTTAAAAAAAAAAAAAAACCACTGGGGTGAGGTAATAGTAAATGCCTTTAATCCCAAGCACCCGGGAGGCAAAGGCAGGCATATCTAGGCCAGCTTGGTCTATAGAAAAGGTTATAGGACAGCCAGAGAAACCCAGAAACCCCATCTCCAAAATCCAAACAACTACAAAACAAATAACAATTCCAACCACAAAACCCAAAACCAAACAAACAAAACAAAGAACCAAACTAAACCAAACGACATGGTGAGGCCTAAAAGCAATAATGACTTGACCTGGCCAGTTCTAGCTTGGTACCGTGGCCCTTTATCTGGCCCAGAATCACACAAGCCCAGATGAGGAAACCCATGAACACCGCGTTACCAATATTGAAAACTGGTTATTTCTCATTAGGATTAAAAAAAAAAAAATTAGTTACACCGGGCAGCGGTGGCACACGCATTTAATCCAAGCACTCGGGAGGCAGAGGCAGGCGGATTTCTGAGTTCGAGGCCAGCCTGGTCTAAAGAGTGAGTTCCAGGACAGCCAGGGCTATACAGAGAAACCCTGTCTCAGAAAAAAAAAAAAAAAAAAAAAAAGTTACTTTATTTTTTAAAGGTCTAAGTTATCAAAAGTTTCCACCTACTTTTAGCTCACCTTTGCTGTAGGTTTTTAGCGTAGCTACAGCATTTACCACTTTACCTAGGAAACAGTTTCGTTTTACTCCCAGGAAATACAGTGGCAAGGGTGTGGGGAGAAAAAAAAATAAGTAACAAGCAGAGAGGATTGCAAGAGTGTGGCCTTAAACCCCCTGCAGTTTCCCGGGAAGCCAGGCAGGAGACCCAGAAGGAGTACAAAAGAACTCCCAAGAGAAAACCAACTCTCTTAGAAAGAAAAGTTACCTGGCTGTTAGTCTCTTGGCGGAAGCATGACATTTTCAGGCAGGTTTGGCAGAAGACAAAGGCAGCAGTAGAATGGATGCCGACTTCTTTTATAGGTAAATGACTCCTTCTACTTCCGGTCTTCCAGATGCCCAATGGAGCTCCTTCCCCTCCTCCCCTCCCCACCCTCTTCTCTTTGACAGTGATTTTATCAGTTCACTTGGTCTCTGTAGATAATTGGTAGCACAAAGCTGAGTTCTTGAGTAAATCAAAAGCCCGCCCAACCTCCTCCTTTTTTTTAAATTTAGACTTTTGAGCTTGTCACGCTGGCAAATGTCTGTAACCTCAGTGCTCCGGATGCAGAAATAGAATTACGAGGGTCATGACCTAGAGTTCTGACTGGACAATACAGAAAGACCCACCCTCAGGGTGGTGCATGCTAGTAATCTCAGTGCCGGGGAGGCTGAACCAGGAAAGATGGAGGCCATAAACCTTCAAATTGGAAGCTTTAAACCCCAGGAGTTTCTACCAAGCCAGAGACAGGAGACCTAGAAAAAGTGAAAAACAAACTTTTCCACTCAGCCTAGGTTACAGAGTGTCTAAAAAAAAATAAAATAAATAAGTAAATAATAAAATAAAAAAAGAAAGAAAAGGACAGCACCCCCCCAAAAAAACCCTTAATCTTTAATTCTTTGAGGAATTGTCTGGAAATCTTAATTACGAAGCTGTACCTATCTCCTGAGTGGTTCCTTTAAGGGTGTGTCCCAGGAATTTATTTCCATGATCCCCTCAGGTGCTTCTTCTACAGTCTAGTACAGTCTGTGGTTTTAGAGGTAGGCCAAAAATAGCAATCCTTGCTCCTCTTTTGTGGGAGAGAAACTGAATAATGTCCAGGGACTTATGGACAGGCACATGGGTACCATATTTCTCCTTTGGGTGATTAAGACAGGTGACCCAGTGACCTGAGGTTCGTGACATTTGAGACAAAGCCTGGTGTAATTGCCCAGGTTGTCCTTGAACTTTTGACAATGTTTTTGCCTTGGCCTCCCAAGTACAGAAATCACAGGTAGGAACCTCTATTGCCCCATTCACATGCTAGAGTTCTTTCAGAGTGAGACTATCTGACCTCCAAGGGCATGCATAAGGCACCCAACATTGGGGAGAAGAGGGGTGATGAGCCATGAGCTCTTTTTTTTTTTTTTTTTTTAATAATTTGGAACTTTTCTTCAAGATGTTTCCTATGAGAGAGAACAGTTTGTTAAACAGACTAGAACAGAAAGATGAATTCATGTCTCTAAGTAGCCGAATTTTGGTGTTAGGGATTCCTAGGTTGGTTCTGGCACTATAGCTCACCTGGTGTTTGACTTAGTATGCATGGGGGTCTGGCTTCAATCCCCATCACCTTGTGAAGCAGTTGTGTGCTGGGGGCATCTTGTAGTGGCAGAAGCCTGCTGCTATCTCAGTGCTGGGCAGGTCCAAGTATGAAGTTCAAAGTTGTACTCAGCTATGAATCCATGTTCCACATCAGCTTGGGCCAAATAAACTACAGGAGAACCTATCTCAAAGCAACAACTACCTGGTGGACTAGCCTAGGGATATAGCTCAGAGGTAGAAAAGGGGCCCACTAGCATCCCTAAAGCGCTTGATGGGTGTTAAGCATTGTTAAGATTTGATTACATTTCACCATTTTTTGTGTTTATCATTAGTTCTTTAAATTTGCATTAGTAAGCATTTCCTGATAATCATCTTCCTAAAATGTGATGGTTTTCAGAGGAGGAATAACTTGACTCCTGGAATAACAGCTCTTGGGTTTTCCCTTACAGCCCTGGATGCCTTGGGCAAAAGGACAGACAGACAGGTAGTTTCCTCTCAGGCCAGCAGCAGCCACTTCGGACATTCCATACATACCTTAAGACAATTGTAGAATGTCTGCAATTTGTCTCTGGTTTCTGACTCCTAACAGTCTAAGTCTGAAGACTTTTTTTTTTGAGACAGGGTCTCTTTATTTAGCCCCGGCTGTCCTAGAACTCACTATGTAGATCACAGAGATCTTCCTGTCTCTGCCTCCCGAGTGTAGGGAGTAAAGATGTGTACCATGGCAGTCAGCTGGAAACCGTTGGTTCTAGACTTCTGCTTTCATAAGTCCTGCCTGCTGGATTCTAGATGACTCTGGAATCATTTCTGCCTGGACAGTGAAGAAGCACTGACCTGGTGATGGTCTAGCAGGTGGATGCCTGGCATTGAGAGGTAAAGTTAGGATTGGTTCAGGACACAAGCTTCAATAACTGTGATTGTTGCTAAGAGGCCAGACTGTGATTGGATCAAAATTGGCTCGAAGCTGGCTTAATTTTCCTGAGAGGAGCAGCCAGGCAGTGGTGGCACACGCCTTTAATCCTAGCACTCGGGAGGCAGAGGCAGACGGGTTTCTGAGTTCGAGGCCAGCCTGGTCTACAGAGTGAGTTCCACGACAGCCAGGACTATACAGAGAAACCCTGTCTCGGAAAAACAAAACAAAGAAATTAAGCCAGTTTCTTTGGTTCAGTGACCCAGCTGGAAGTGACTTTGTTCCTGTATTGCCTCCTCATGTGTTACTTCTTTTTTGAGGTGGAAATTCACTGTGTAGTACAGGCTAGCCTTGAATTATTTATCCACCATGGCTGACTTGATCATGTCTTTTAGTCTAGTTGACTGCCCTTGAAGATCCCTTGCTCCTCTAGCCTCTGATTTGTTTTTGTTGTTTCTATTTTTTGAGACAGAGTCTCAGGGAGCTTAGATTGACTTACTATGTAGCAGAGACAAAGGATGAACTTCCACTTTTGCCTCTGCTTCTCAGGAGCAAGGATCACAGGTATGTGCCACCACATCCAGTTTATGCACCGAAAGGGACCAAACCCAGGGTCTTGGGGATGTTAGGCAGGCACTCTAACCACTGAACTATATCCCTGTTCCCCATGACTTCTTTGATTGTTGATGTTGAACTACAGCCTCTTGACTGCTTATCTGCTTTGTCAGAGCCCTCGGGCTGCCATTCAGTCTTCTTGGTAGTTCTAGCCTGCTGGCTTATAGTAATTAGGGTCTGTTACCCCCCAATACCGTAACTGCCTCACCTACCATCAGAGAACATTCTCAGCTGTGCTGTGCCTCCTTCCAGCACATTCCTGATAGACCTTCTCAGCACTTCATCCTATGAGGCTGTGCAAAGAACATCCCTTCACAGATCTGACCTCACTTACCATCTCCATCCCTGCAGACCTGTTTTCTTCAGCCTCATTATTCCTTCATCCCTCCTTTGCCTTTGAACTTCAGTATTTCTACTTGGATCAGCATTGGTTTTTCACTGTGGCAAAGAATTATCTTAGCACTGACTCTGTTTCATCTCTGAGGATTCTTGCTCCAATGCTGTGTCCTGAGCCAAGAGAAACTGGTTTTAATGGGATGAATTCTTGATGGCCCTTGACTATATTCATAGATTACTTGCTCCCCAGCTCTGTTGGAGATTGTTTTCCTAACTCCTGTCAGCAGGTCTTTTGGTGTATAGCCTCTTTCCTCTTTTGGCTTTCTCAGTTAATCAGGACCTCATCCTGAAGAGAACTTAGAAATGTGTGTGTGTGTGCATGTGTGTGTGCCTGTGTGAATAGACACCAGTGTCATGGGGTCACCTAAGCTGACCTTGAATACATTATAACAAGGCAAGTTTTAAGATTTATTTATTTATTATATGTAAGTACACTGTAGCTGTCTTCAGACACCCCAGAAGAGGGCATCAGATCTCATTATGGATGGTTGTGAGCCACCATGTGGTTGCTGGGATTTGAACTCAGGACCTTTGGAAGAGCAGTCAGTGCTCTTAACCGCTGAGCCATCTCTCCAGCCCACAAGGCAAGTTTTAACTTGTTTTTTTTTTTTTTTCCCTACCTCCAGAGTGATGGAAATTGTAGATCTGGGCCACAAGGCCCAACTGAGAATCATTTTTCTTTTAACTTCCTGAATGATTCTGCCTCTGCTACCTAGTTCATTGATGGTTACTGTCAAACTTAACTCCACCCTCACCATTTATCAGTATCCAAGTCAACGTCTATCCATCCTGGACACTGCACACACATGGTGCACAGACAGATATGCAGGCAATACACTTATACACATAAAATAAAAAAAATAAAATCTCAAAACTGTTTTCTAATTTTGTTTTTTAATTAACAGTTTAATCTCATTATTTTATGTGTCTGTTTTGCCTGTTTGTATCTGTGTGCACATGTATGCTTGGTGCCATAGAAGACAAATGGTGCGGATTCTCTGGAACTAGAGTTATGAATGGTTATGGGCCTCTATATTGGTGCTGTGAACCAAGCTCTAAGCTTCTGGCAAAAGGACAGCAGCTGCCTTGCAATCCAGATGTTTTCCTGTTTTTCAAGGGTTAGCATCGTCATGACTCTAGGTATACTTCCATCATGGGTTCTTCCAGAAGCACCTGGAGAGATAATGGCTTTGGTAATATGGTTGCATGTGGGTGCCACCAAATGGACCCCTCCATCAGCATAGGGAGCATGAAACTTCTCCATTAGAGTTGTGACAGCTGCAGTTGCTACTAATGGGGACAGCAAGGACAGTGGGGTAGTGTGCTGGGGAGGAGTGTGGGAAGTTCTCAGCTACGCACACACATGGGAATTGTTACCGGTGCTCTAGATTGGGTATTTCCAGTTTCTTGGCATCTTAAATAAGGAACTAAAGAAGTACACACAGGTTGCAAAATAGCAAAGAAACTTTATTCAAAACCAAAGTAATAGTTGAGGATTGGATATGGTACAAGCCAGCAGGAGTTTGTAGAAGTACTCAAGGGCATGACTTACTGTTTGGGACTTCTTATTGTATGTGTTTGACTACATGTGTCTATGTATGACAAATGTGTCTGGTTCTGGGGAAGAAGAGGTCACCAGATTCCCTGTAACTGGAGTTACATGGGGTTGAGAGCACTAGGCAAGCACTGAGAATCTAATCCTGGTTCTCTAGAAGAGCAACCAGTGCTCTTAACTTCTGACCCATCGATCTCTCCAACCTAAATTTCTTTATTTTGACTGGCAGGTTTGGACTACGTATGCCTTTGCTCAAATGCACATTCTTTCCCAGGATGCAAGCCCGATTTTGCATGGCCATAAGGTGAGAAATGAGATTCTCCTCCCAAAGTTCAATCAAAGGACACAATCTTACTGTACAGTCACCCAAAACTAATTCAGGCTCGATTCACACACTACCTTTCCTAAACCCAGATATGTCCTAGAATACATTTGAGTAGAATCTGAGAAAGGGGAGTTAGTCATTGAACGTGTCATTCTATTGTTTGCAGTGGGGAGCACATGCACATTTAGGAGGGTGGGTGTTAGGTGCATGAGATGAGGGGTGTGAACAGCTCCGAGTCAAGTGATGTCTCAGTGCTGGCCAGGCTAAGTCCTCCAAGGTATACAGGAAGATGTGCAAGGACAGCCTCAAATACACTGCCAGCTTCAGCTCGGAGATGCATGGCCAGTCAGCATCAAGGAGATCAATAGACTTCAGGCAGGGTTGGAGCTGAAAACCTCGGAAATCAATGCTGCAAAAATATCAGGAGTCGGAACACTATTGAAAGTGAACACTGACAACTCAGACAGAACCTCTCTGAGAAGAAAAGCCAGGACAGGGTGTCCCGTGTGCCACTGCAGCAGCATTGGCAGTGGCTTGAATGACAATGTTCATCGTGGGTTCCTATGTATAAATACTTGGTCTGTTGTTGGTACTGCTATCTAGGTAAGTTCAGAAGGCGTAGCCTTGCTGGAGGAAGTGTCACAGGGGGAGGGGTGAAGGAGAGGCAGGCTTTGAGCTCTTCAAAGTTCCCCCTCTCTGCTTCCTGCTTGCAGTCTGAGATATACACCTTCTAATTCTGTTCTGCCTGTTACGGACTATATCCCCTTGGAACCGGAAACCCCAATAAACACTTTCTTCTCTGGGTAATCTTCATCATGGTGTTTGTTACCACAGCAACAGGAAAGTTAACTGCTACAGGTGGCTACTGCTTTAGAGCAGACTACGGTACAAAGACGTTGTGAAAGGAGGCAGCAGGACAAGGCACTAAAGAGACAGGAGTGACATCATCAGCTTTCCTGGATCAGCAGGGGATGAAGCATGCATAGACTCTGCCAAGGAGAAGAAACTGAAGGAAGAGAAGATTCTATAGAATGTGGCTGAGTGTCCATCCTTATGTCCATGAAGGAAATGGACACGGATATCACATATGGTGGTCTAATAGTAACTACTAGTTGGATTCTGCACCCCATACACATCTCTCCCTCCCCCACACACTCCCGACAGAGGGCTTCGTGTTGCCCTGGATGTCCTGCAACTTTCTCTGTAGTCCAGGCTGGCCTCTAGCTCAGAGTGCCACCTGCCTCTTCCTCCCAACTGCTGAGATTAAAGGCATGTACCGCCACACCTGGCCAACACCCACACTTTGTTCAAGACCAAGTTTAGAAGAACACCTTCCAAGGGAGAGGAGGAATCCCACCTCCAAATAAGAACTTAAAGGAAATGAAGTTTCCTTAAACCTAAACCATCCTTTGAAGCCTCAAGAAAGGCCTTCTCAACCCAACACCCACTGAAAGATAGAAGACCCCCACCATTCTGTAGGTATAGGACATAAGTGACCTTGCTTTCCTAAGCTCAGACTAGACACTGGCATTTGCATTGCCCTTCATAGTGAGGTCTGGAACAGAAAACATGATTGTCATTCTCAGGGCCTAAAGGGCTTCATGGTGGTTTAAATAAGAATGGCCCCCATTGGCTCATACTTGGATGTCATCAGAGTGGCAGTACTGAGCATTAAGACTGTGACCTTGTTGGAGAAAGTGTCTGTGGGGGTGGGGTGTGGCTTTGAGGTTGCAACAGCCCAAGCTAGTCTTAGTGGAGCACTGGCTCTTTTCCTCCTGCCTGGATGTAGAACCCTATGCTCCTTCTCCAGCACCATGTCTGCCTGCATGCCACCATGCTGAAAATGGACTTGAAGCAAGCCCAAACTAAATGCTTTCCTTTATAAGAGACAGTGGCCATGGTGTCTCTTTACAGCAACAGAACACTAAGATAGGCCCTGTAGATTTATCTGCCCCTCATGAGAACAGGCCAAGCAGACCCTCAGCATCATGAAATATTATTACTATGTGTGAGGTAAGAGGAGATCTGAGGCATGTCCATCAAAGAGAAGATGGAAATCATCCAATATTGTATGCACATGATGGTGGCCATTATTTGGAACATTATGGATTTTTTTTTTTTTTTTTGGTAGAAGAAAATGGTTGGCCTACATTATCTGTTGCTGCTTGGCTTTAGACAAGGCAGATCATATGATCAACAAGGGCTTTGACATTCTCACCATGCTTTCCTACTTCAAAGGTTAATGGCACTCTATTCTTCAGTGAGTGCCACCATGCCAAAGAGGTTCAGAAACTTGCCAAACTTGCAAGTGTCCTAGTAAAGCCTATCACCATGAATATGGGTTTTGATGGAGCTTCCAGCCAGGATATCATCCAGAACATAGAATTCCAAGTAACTTCCCCAACTTATACTCATCTTCATATAGAAGAAAGGTATAGGTGTCACCCTACTGCTCAAGAGAGTTACGACTGTGGACACTCACAGAAGCAAAGACTAAGACCAATGGACAAAGGTCACGGAGATTCTGGGGGCTGTCCTAATAACCTATGATGTGGTCTCCCTGACATCTAGCTCATCATCAATTGTGACATTCCTGGGATAACTAAGAACAATGGGCACCACGTTGCTGCACCGAGCACTTGGGGATTGAATAGTCTGTGCATTCAGTGAGCAAACACACACCAAGCGTCAGCCTTTGTAAAAGCCCCATGATCAGTCAATGGTCACAAACCTCAAGATTTTGCTGCTGGAGACCAAACAAGTCAGCAGTATCAGCTGCAAGGACTCTTATTCACAGCCCCGAGGACATCTCTACCCTCCTCTCTCCTTGAAGCCTCAGGACTCCACCTCATACACATATTAATCCCAAGGACCAGAGACTAGCATTCTTGACTGACTCAGCTGGGGAAGAAAAACCTGTAGCACTTTCCAGAATTGTTCTTACAGCTGCCATTAAAGCACAAGCGTTTAATGTTTATTAATGTTATTTTTTTTTTCTTTTTCTTTTTTTTTTGAGTTTTTCAAGACAGGGTTTCTCTGTATAGCCCTGGCTGTCCTAGAACTGACTCTGTAGACCAGGCTGGCCACGAACTCAGAAATTTGTCTGCCTCTGCCTCCCGAGTGCTGGGATTAAAGGCATGCACCACCACTGCCCGGCCCCTGAGTTTTAAATACTGATTTCTAAGTAATCTACAATTCTTATTCTTTGTTGTTTTAAGGGGGAGAATGTCTTTGTAGTCATCTTCAGTGTTGGGAAATAAACCAACATGTACTGAGCATCAAATACAGTACAGACCTCTGCTCTAGGAGGCCGACTCGAGGAGTTAAGAACTTGCCTTGCATACACAAGGTTGTGGATTCTGTCCTTAGCACCATGGGGGAAAATGGCAGAGTTTCAGATGAAGCAGCACTTGGGTGTGGCAGGCAGGACAATCAGGACTTCAAGGTCATTCTTCCAGATTATGGATTTTACCTCAAACAAACAAGACTGCGACTGGGGACCTCAGGATAATACATTTCATCTTTACATTCAGAGGAAGAAGTCAAACAATAATCTGAAGCAGTAAAAGTGTAAAATGTCAGTGTACCTGGGATTCAGGAACCTACGGAAAGACTTGCAGGCAGCAGGGTTGCATTAGAAAGAACCTTACCCACCGAGTTGTCTCCAAGGCCAGTAATTAAAACAAGTCGATCAAGATCAAGCTGGAAGGAGGCATTCCAGGAAAAAGATAAGGCTCTTCAAGTGGGAGGACTTGCTTAGAAAGTAAGAAATGGAAGGGCAGGGTTGCTGGAGGGGATGTCAGATAAGAGAGGAAGAAGGTAGTACAGAAAGCCTTGAGGGTCATCTGGAGAGCTCTGGCTTTTCCCAGGATGGAATGAGCTCCAGAGACTTCAGTAGGACCTGATTTCATTTCCAGGGTATCTAGTGTTCAGGTGAGCGTTTTCCCAAGTTTTTTTTTTTTTTTAAAAACCAAACCTGCTGGGTGTAATAGAGCAAACCTTTACTCCCAGCATGGGAAGCAGAGGCAGGAGTTAGAGGTCAGCCTAGTCTAGAGTTAGTTCCAGGACACCCAGGGCTACATAGGAAACTGTCACACCCTCATTCCCAATTCCCACTAGAATACACCTGTAAATAAACTGTGCATCCCATTACCCAATTACCAATACTGTTTTTAATTTAAAATTTTTCATGTGCTATAGTGTATATATGGAGGCCATTAAAAAATCATAGTCCTTGCTGCCCTGGAACTTGGTATGTAGACCAGGCTGGGATTAACTGCATGCATAGCCACAACTAGCCACTGAAAAGCTCACACATTGGTGTTTTCCCCTTTTATCATGTGGGTGTAGGGGACCAAACTCAGGTAGTTAGGCCTTGGTGACAGGTACTTTTAACTGATAATCTACCTCACTGGCCCAATATTAATGTTTAAAGATATTCTCTCTGTGTTACATATTCTTTAACCACGCCGAAGATGTCTTTGAACTTCTGACACTCCTGCACCAGTTCTGGGACTACAGATGAGGGTCACTCCATTTATTGAATGTGGACCTAACCCACAGGGCTCCATGCCTGCTAGATAGCATCTCGAAGATGTACTAGTACATCCTGAGCCCTTTCTCCCCAGTATCCTAAGCAGAGAAACGTATTATTCCAGACTTTAGAGCTGGGTTATGCCAGATCACTGCTATCATAGAGGCAAGAAGGCTGCTGCTGAGTTTCAGGATGGCCTGAGATAAAAGTTCAAGATTAGCCTAGGTTAGTGAAGCGTCTCAAAATAAAGGAAATAGGAGAACGTGAGCTGGAGATAGTTCAATGGCTCTCAAGGACTTGCTGCTTTCCCAGAGGGTCCAAGTTTGTACTGAGCATCCATGCTGGGCACTTTACTGGGCCTGTGTTCTAACTCTAGCGTCAGAGGATATGATGCTTTCTTAGGGCATCCACACACATGTACATGTACACATACCTTAAATGGGCATGCAATATACCAACTTTTTCTGTGCTGCTTTGTAAGTTTTACCTAGGGACATGGTGGTTTCCCAAGAACCTGCCACCCCAAATAACACTCAATGATGGTAATATGGTAGATCTCATACAAGAGGGGGTAAACAAGCCTGGTGTGATGTTATTATCAGTTAACTTGCCTTCAGAAATGTGTGTTTAAGAGTGTCAGAAACAGAAAAAAAGGGAGCTTACTAGGTTCACTTAGTAATTACTCTAACCACGGGTATAATCAGGACTGATTGCTTCTTCATGATTAGATTCACATTCAATTTTTTCTGGCAAAGCAATCATCAGTAATAACTGCATGTCCCATTGTATCACACTAGTGACACTTTTTTTTTTTTTTTTCCAAAATCATTCCCACCAATGTGGCCTTATGATTATAGTGACTTGGAGAACCCCCTGTTTGATGGTTAGTGGTACTGGGATTTGACCCTAGGCCTGGTGTTTACTAAGGCACTAATTTACTGTTCAGCCCCTTTCACTGACCCAGCTGATCTGGTGTAACCCAGGCAGGCCTTGAACACACATGACCTCCCTTTTGCTGGGATTTTAGACCCTCATCACTAGTCCCAGTTCACGACATTTAACTTTGATGGAAAAGCTCCATCTGACAAAAAGATATTTTCCTGGCATAATCTTGGTTATTTAATTAAATTGTAATCTTAAAAGTTTTTCACGATTTGCCGTTCTCTCCCACTGCTAACTAGGAACACTTGGAAACATTCACATGCACTGTTGTCAGGGAGGACACAAGATCTCTTCAGTGTGGACTCTCCACCAACAATGGCTGGCAGCAAGACCTCTGACTAAGGTACCTACACTTGGAGCTTCCCATGCCCCCTTAAAAGGAAAATGGAGGGCTGTCTAGAGCCATCACACGCCATGATTCCTACTGAAATCAGCATGCAGGCATGCCACACACACTTGTGGGCAGGGACCTAACTCTGGCTGGACTCTAACATCTAGATGGAAAACTCAAGTGCAAATCTTCTCTTCCTCCTCAGAAGCACGATCAGCACACTAGCCACCCTCCTGCTGTGGACTTCATCCCAGGAACTTGTAGTACTGACTGATAGCTCCATGTCCTTTTCAGACAAGTGAGGGAGGCAGAAGCAGGGTTGGCAGTTGAGTGTATGACATCAAATACAAACAGCAGGGGTCCATCAGGAAGTGACACTGGGACAGACAGAAGCCTAGCAATCTCACAGAAAGCTTCCTCCTTAGCCTATACTCAAACCCCCAAATGAGCCAAGCAAGCATGTTCCCAGTTCATTCATCTCCTTTACAGAAAACCTGTGCATTGCTGGCACAGAGGACATAAAGTGGTGACGGTGGCCTTCACTCCCATCACACTGTGAGCACATGAATTTGTTACCAGACTAGCTCTCCCTGGCTTGGGACAGGGAGGGAAGGGATGTGGTGGGAGGGGGGAGAGGAGGGGAAGAGGAGGGGAGGAGAAGGAACTCAGGGGAAAAGAATCCAATCAAACAGATAAAAAAAATAAAAGCCACAAGCCAGATTTGGTGTAGTATTTTACAACAGCAGAAAAAACAAACCCAAGTACTAAACACTAACAACACACTACAACCCAGGGAAGAGGCATGCAGGGGCTACAGGCACGAGCTAAGTCTTTACAGCTGACCACTGAACTGGTCATGACCCCGCTGTGCTGGGGACAGGACTAGCAACTGTTGTATCTGGAGATGCCATACTCCTGCCCCCGGACCTACTTGCAGCAAAACACACAGGACACTTTTTTTATCTTCACACAAGAGTAGGAGGCTACTCCCAGTGTTCAGTCATCACAATGAGCAGAGGTGGATGTTTTGCTGGCCTCACTGGCTTTTTCCAAACTGCTTGTACTTAAGCATCATCTAACTTACAATATCCCATAATTTCTGGGTGAGAAAGGCACCTTCAAAGGCAGAGATGTGGATTTCCATCAGTCTCAGTGTTGTTGGCAGTTCTGCCGATCATGCCACAAGAGTGAGTGATGCCAGCAGCTAGCCCAAACTTAAGAGATCTGTCCTTTATCCTTCGAGGCTCTTAGTTAAGACCTTGTTCCTAGAAAAGAAATTTATCCATGGATTCATTTATTTACTTATTTCTTCCTTCCCCGCTTTACTCCCCCTCCCCCATTTCTGATGGCATCTTAGGTAGATCATGCTTGCCCTGAACTTCCAATCATCCATCCCAGTCTACACTACAAGTGCTGGGATTACACGGTATGTCATACCCAGATCAGAGACCAGAACCAGGAAGAGGCACTAAGATTTAAAAGAGACAAGATCTGTTGGGAATGCATGCCTGAACCTTCTGAGTTTGATCTCCAGCACTGCATAAGCCAGGCCTGGGGGCACACCTGTAATCCCATGCTCAGAGAGTGGAGACAGGAAAGTGAGAGAATGTCAAGGCTTGCTTCAGCCGTTGGATCTAGGTGAGCCTTGGTTCCAGGCCGTCCCAAAAGTAAAAAAAAAAAAAACCTGTTACCATGGCTTATTGCCAAGTAGAAGGCAGAGGCAGGTTGACTTTTTTTGCTCCAAGTTTGAGATTATTGCTATCTACATAGCAAGTTTCAGACCTGTAAACACAGCTTCTTGGGAGTTTACTTACATGAGCACGATAAGTAACATTCAAACACAGCTCATTAAAACTAACCTTTCTCTCAGGCAACTGAAAGTGCCCACAGCACTCACCTATGAACACACTTGGGGCACAGCATGTTGTCCTCCAGGTGTGGGGGTGGAAATGTGCAGGCCGGAAGCAGGAAGAGGGCGATCGCTTTCCCCTTCTTATCCGGTACCCAGGCTTGTCCAGCATGGAACTGCAGCCGAACCCAACCACTTGAGGTCACAGGAAGGCTTGTCCCATGAACCACACACCACATTTCCCCTGTGGAAGCAAAGAGAATTAACATGAACACACCAGTTTCAGCCTAGACTTGATGCTGCTCTGAAATACCAGCTCTGAGGTAAGACTGGGAATCCAACCTTGACTGCAATCCATCTTGTTACCTATCATGAAAGTATCAACAGACCTTCAGGCTTTAGGGCTATAGATATAGCTCAATGGTACAGTATTTGCTTTACCTGCACGAGTGATTCCAACACAACACACATAACACCAAACAAAACTCCCAGAAAATAGCTGGGTGGTAGCCGTACATGATTTTAATCCCAGCACTAGGAGGGATTAAGGAGGTAGGGGCAGGCTGTCAGGTTGAGGTCAGCCTGATCTACAGAACTTAGTTTCAGGACAGCCCGAGTTAGAGAAAACAAACAAACAATCAAAAAACACCCTATAAAAAAACACCTCCCAGAAAATTAAAGGGGTTTTCACAAAATAGGGTCTCACCATGCAACTAAGTTAGAGATCTACCTGCTTTTGTCTCCCAAGTGCTTTGGTTGATTTCTCTACAAAAAGAAGTGCTCTCAACCTCTGATCCATTTTTCTAGCCCTACAGTCACCCACTGTTATCACGCTAAGCATGATTTTCCTTCATTGCATTTCTTTGCTATTCTTACAAGATGAGGTCTCTTATTATTCTGAAAGTTTCACATAGCCCGGGTTGAATTCATGCTCCCGATCCTCCTACTCAGACACTGGGTTCATAGGCTTCCGCCATGTTTGATTAGTTATGTTTATTTTATTAAGAAGAAACTGTAAGTTGTTAACATCACCAACTTAACAGATGCCAACAGATCCCGGTCTTCAGACCTGTACTTTAAATGAAAAAACTGTAGGAAGAAAAAGAACACCAAGCACATTGCTTCTTGCTTGGTGAGTGAGTAATTTGAAGTTATTTTCAAAGTGTGACTTGCCGGGTCAACAGCCTAGTTATTGCCTGAGTAGCTGATAGAAATTCAAGGTAAAAGGTCGCATGTCTGTGCTATACTCTTAAGATTCTTTCCTGTCTCATCAGGTGATGGACAGCCAGGGATACGCAAAGAAACTCCACCTCAAAAGACCAAAGATTCTTCTCAGCGCAAAGGAATCCTAGCTCTCAGTCAGGCCCTGCCCAAAATGGAACTCAGAAACAACAGCATGGGTGAGGTCCAGGAATCACTGGTGGCTGTGACTGATTCTAACCTTTGATTTCCGATGATGTTTCGTTGGATGGCACTGCCTCAAACTTCTTAGCACTGGCTGCAATTCTGGACCAAGATGCCAACACTGCCTCGGAGGCAGGTGTAGTCACAACCGTGGTGCTGACTTCCTCATAGAGCACAGGTGGATCAATGAGGGCAGGTATCTGCTCCTCTGGGACAGTGACGATTTCAAAGGGAACTGTCACCTGAGACTCATCCCCCGGTTCAGTCTTCATTCTTTTGTGAGACATTTTCAACCTGGCCTCTTTGGCTGAGTCAGGAACGTTCTTCAACTCTGGCTAGGGTATTATAGAAAATGGGAAACATTAAGAGCCGGCAGGTTAGTGGGTAGGGCACTCATTGTGAAAGACTTGAATTCTCATCTCCATAATCCACATATAAAGAGCTACTCGAAGTGGCTCACATCTGTAATTCCATTCTAATGCTCCTGTAATAGGATGGAAAGTGGATCCGGAGACTCTTGGCCAACTAGTTCAGTATATCCATCAGCAAGCAACAGAGACTCTGTCTTAAAATGAAGGAGAAAGCAAGGACCAAGGACACCCAGTGTTGTTTTCTCACCTCCACCAACTCCCTGTAGCACATGTGCACCCACAAGCACACACATAGAAAACTGTGAGCAAGGTGGGGGAAGAGATGATGCAGCAGTCACAAGCACTTACTACGTTGGTAGATAATGTGGCTTCTTCTTCCACCACCTGAATGATGGTTCACCATTATAACTCTAGATACAGGGAATTCCATGCCCTCTTCTGACCTGAGGGCACCAAGAGCCCAAGTAGTACACATATACACATGGAAGCAAAACATTCATACAACCTAAATTGAGGAGAGAGAGAGAGAGAGAGAGAGAGAGAGGGAGGAGGAAGAGGAGGAGAAGGAGGAGGAGGAAGGAAGAGGAGGAAGGAGGAGGAGGAGGAGGAGGAGGTGAGGAGGAGGAGAAGAGAGGAGGGAGGGAGGGAAGAAAGAGAAGAGCTGAGCCAACAGAAATGTGGCCTTGGGGAGGAGGTTCTTTCTGGTAACAGTATAGATTCAGTTAGACAGAAAGGGTGAATACAAAAGATCTACTCAGCAGAACACTTGCCTAGAGTGTGCAAGGCCCCAGGTCCAATGCCCATTACTTAAGGAGATGAGCCAACAGAACGATGGGGGTTAGCAAGAATATACCATCCTCACTAACAGATTCTAAGTATACTTCCCGAGCCCAGTGCGACATGCCTGTTCTCTCAGTTACTCAGGAGGTGAAGGGATCACTTGGCCTTAGTAATTGGAGACTAGCTTAGAAAACATAGTAAGTCCTAGTCTCAAAAAAAAAAAAAAAAAAAAAAAAATTGCTGATCAGGTACTCAGGATGCAGAGGCAGAAAGGTTGCTACCAAGTTTTGGGCCAGCAAGGGCTACACAGTGAAACCCTATCTCAAAAATACAAATTAATAAAAACAAACCAGTCATCCAAGTATGGTGGCACACACCTGTAATTAAGAGTCAGAGAAAGGAGGTTCTTGAAGTACTTAGGCCAGCCTAGGCTACATACAAAAAAAAAAAAAAGAGAGAGAGAGAGAATGGGGGTGGGGTGGGTTAGGGACTGGGGTGCGGGGTGCAGCTCAGTGGTAGAACATGCATACATGCATTAAAGTCCTAGATTCATTTTCCAGCACCAAAAATAAAAAGGACCCACCCTACCTAGTTTTATTCTTATTCTCTCTTCCGTTTGGGGGAAGAAGGGGGTCAAGATAATTCCTCAAGTTATTCTCTGATATGCCAGTTATCAGAAGAACCAAACCTTTCCCTCTGCCACTATCCCTTAAAGTGCAAGGTTTCATGCAGGGCTTGGAAGGCAGTACCTTCCAATCTTACCATTGGGAAGTAGGTGTACCTTGAGCTTGAAGCCACTTTATTTTCACAGACTGACTGCCAGGCTAACCTGGGCTAATACTAAATAGTCTCAAAAAATATAGTTACCATTTGATCTGGGAAAGCCCTTGCAAGGAGTCGTTTATAAGCATCTAATTTCTAAGACAAAAAACAATAACAGAAAGAGTTGTTAGTGTCGTTCTGGCTGCCACACTCCCACTCTGCCACTCGCTCAGCAAGAGGCCCCCTCTCGGCCCCCACCTGGCCTTTGCTGCTCAGCTTCTTCTCCTGGCACCATGCCCGCAAAACATCTCGGTGAATCAGGTTCACTGGGGGCAGATGTTGTGGAAAAGGAGGAACTGGTACCTTCCTACGCGTGTATCCCGGCGTCTCAGTGTCCTGTGCTTTCTCCTCCTTTGGTTTAGAACCTGAGGGACAGAAGGAATACAGTTAGAACAACTTTGGCACAGCGGTATAGAATTTGAATCCCATAATCCCTTTTAGTTCTTTACATATATCGTAACCCTCTTATGTAGACTAGGTGCCTGTTTAAGATCATCCAGACTCCAGGAGACAGACCCCAAAGCCCAGACTCTTCAAATCCCAGGGTTCTTTGCTAAGCCTAAACACATGTGCTAGGCTTGCTGCTCTGAGGATTCTCCAGCAAAGATTGCAGTTAGGTATCATTCTACCCAGGAAAGTGACTAATGCCTTAGCTGATCGGTACTCAGTGGTGCTTGGTGCTTTTACCACGGAAGAAAGAAAAGGCACTGGCCTGTCCCAGCCATAGCAGCAGCCCTACCCTCTGTGCTCCACACAGTTCCAATTCTGTACGATTCCTAGAACAGATCAAGGACAGACAGACAGACTATACAGATAGTAAGCATCATTAGAGTTTTATGCAGATCACTCCCGCCCCAACACACACACACACACATACACACACACACACACACACACACCCCTCTATCAGGATTGGGTTCACCCTCAGTTTTAGGATAACAAGTGCAAACTGTCCTCATTGCTTATTAACTCCAAAGCACAAGGACTACCTAAGGTAAGAGAGTTTGAGAAAAAAACTGGCTTTGGCAGCAGGAAGCGCTTTGCTTGCCTGTATTTTGTTGTTGCTTTTTAATGAGGTAAGAACCCAGCTAGGGGCTGGAGAGATGGCTCATAAGAGCACTGACTGCTCTTCCAGAGGTCCCGAGTTCAATTCCCAGCCACCACATGCAGACGAAGTGAAGAGCTAAATTACTCTCGTCCCCCCCCCTTTTTTTTTTACACTTAAGGGAAATTTAAGTTTCTTAAACAAAAATACTTAAGCATCTACACACTTACTGTTATCTTTCTCTGACTTTTTTTGTTTTTTCCCCGCTGCTTTAGTCTTGGCAGAAGATGTGCTCGGTTGACTAGACATCTGGTGTTCCAGTTCTTCCCTCTGCTCTTCTGTGCTCCGCTGTGGACGGGGGAGTGGGTTACAGAATTGTCTGGTGTCCTGAGCTAGCATAGCTCTTTCCTTGTTCTAAACTAACTCACAGCTAAGGTCCCCAAGAGGTCAAGATCACCAATGTGCATTCTCATGGGGCATCATCTGAATAACCAACCCGAGTTATAAAACAGGGAAGCAGTGGTTGGGGGTTGGGGGTGGGGGAGAAAAACAGAGTTGGTGGCACACGACTTTTAACTCTAGTACTAGGAGCAAGGCCAGGCTTGTGAGTCTATCTTCGTGTTTGTTTTCTTTTGTTTTCGAGACAGGGTTTCTCTGTATAGCCCTGGCTGTCCTGGAATTCGATTTGTAGACCAGGCTGGCCTCGAACTCAAGAGGTCTGCCTGCCTCTCCACTAAGTGCTGGGTTTAGAGACATTCACCGAGAGCCACAGGCCCACCCCCCTCTGTGGGACTATCTTAAAGGAAGGAAGAGAAACATTGCAGTAGCTGTAATCTTAGCACCTGGGCAGTTAATGCAGGGGTGTCACGGAGGACGGGATGAACCTCAGACCCAGCTTAGGCTACAGGATAAAACTAAAAGATGAAACAGATATGAACAAAACAACAGAAGATAAAGCCAGCAGTCGAACAGGAGGCGGCTCTTGGAGGAAGAAACCTTTATTCTACTGTCTCACACCCCAAAGATTTTCCCCCAGTCCTTGGTTCTAGGCTCACCCAAAGAATTTGTAGCCAGAGTGAGGTACCAAAGACATTGTATCACTTCCATGGCTGATTTCCCTTCAGAGCCTCTGAGACATGGCCTAGGGACACTTTCCAATTGTTACAACAGCCCGGTGACATGTTAGCACCAGCCCATTTCTCCTTCAGTTCTTTTACCTTACTCCCGTCGGAGTCTCAGTTCAAAGGTTATTTTGATGGAATCTCTAAAATTGACCACACATTACCTCATTTCCACTTGTCAATTGATTCCATCTGATTTTAAGCTCCACAAGAGTGGCGTCCCTTCCCCTTTTATTGCTAGCAATGGATAATATTCAGTTTAATTAAGGGAACAAAGACTACCAAAAGTCCAATCCAAACAAACACAATCCCTAAGCACAGAAAAACTAACAAGGTTTAGGCCTCTTCTGCGGATCGAAGATTAAACATACTCCTGACCATCATTTAATCTTTACAGACCTTCCTAACTGCTCCCACATTTCCAATATGGAGGACCAACAGTTACAAGCTTTTTTAAAGCAGGGTGGACGTGGCAAGTGCCTTTATCCCAGCACTCCGGAGGCAGAGGGGAATCTCTTGAGTTCGAGTCTAGCTTGGTCGACAAGAGTGAGTTACAGGACAGCCAGGGCTACAGAGAAACTCCGTTTCAAAAAGAAAAGAAGAGAAACAAAACCAACCAAACAACCAACCAACCAACCAACCAACAAAACCTCCAAACCAAACAAAAGAGACGGGAGAGGGTGGCACCGAAGAGGCAAACCAGCCTGGTTGGTTTACAGAGCAAGTCCTAGAGCACCCAGGGCTACAGAGAAATCCTGTCGGGGGGGAGGGAGGGGAACAAAACAAAAACTCATTAAATAAGTAAAAACACCAGGTCACTTCGCTCCAAAGAGTCTTTTCCACCCCCCACCCCCGCAAGAGTGGGAGTGACAAATTAACATTTGCTGGGTATTTGACGCCTCCGTACTTTTACATCACAATAGGAACTAGCTTCCCGGGGACTAGAAGGCTTGTATTTGCATAACCTCTTGATAAACTATTCACTTACGAACTTAACAAAATTCTTAAAATAGAGAAAGCTGGAAATGGCTAGCAGTTTCTAGGGAAGAGTCCTGGAAAGTGCTCAGGATTCTGGCTATTATAGTTAGGAACCTGCAGAGCCTGTCTGTCAGGTCTGCCTTCTCAAAATTCCTCAACTCTGAGGACCTTTGGATAAAATAAGGGGCCTAGAAGCCCTGTAGCAGGCACTTTTGCGTTAAGCCCTCGGGTCCTCTCAGGGTAACTGGGGACTCCGGTTCCTTCCGAGGCTATCCAAAGCCTTTTATATCCCGTTTTTATCCTGTGACCATTTCCCTCCAGCTAAGGATATTCTAAATTCCTTCCTGACAAAACATCCCTTCCAAATCACAATCTCCTCTCCTAGCACGTCTACAACCAGGCCCCAGGGCCTCGTGCAAGGCCATGTCGCGAGGGCCCGCCAGGTCGCTCACCTGCCTTTAAAAAAAAGCAATTGAAGTGTAAGAAATTGGAATGCTCAGTCTTTTCTTCCCCAAACAAAGCCTGGGTATACTCAAAAAAGAGAGGCCGAGATTCACCAATTTGGAAAGCCGAACTGTAAAAACAGCTCTCACCTTCTTGTTTCCAGCAGTCTCCATCTTGAGATCTAGATGAAACCTCCGAAAGTTCTTCCAGCTTCCAAATGACCTCTGGCCTCAGTCGGCTTCTAAAAATCTCCGCCTACTTCCTGTTGGCTTGACGCCCTCTTCCGTTCCCCTCCCCTTTTGGTCCCACCCCCAACAAAATTGTGATGCAAAAATCTCGTTTGTGGCTGATTTTAATAAAGCCACTATTGTGTGGTTTCATTGTTAGGCTTTTTCCCCCTGAACTTTTTTTTGTTTTTTTGAGGCAGGGTTTTACAGTCTCCTTGCCTGGCCTGAAATGCACTATATACTTATGTATAGAGTACTGTCTCTGCCTCCTCCGCGATTTTGAGGCGTGAGCTGCCACACCCTGCTCCTGGCAATTGTATATCTGGGAAATGGAAAACTGTAATTCTTGCTGGGCGTGGTGGCACATGCCTTTAATCCCAGCATTGGAGAGGCAGAGGCAGGTGGATCTCTCTGAGTTCCTGGCCAGCCTGGTCTATACTGTGAGACAAAGGAAGGAAGGAAGGAAAAAAACTCGGAAGGAAGGAAGGAAACTTGGAAAGAAGGAAGGAAGGAAACTCTAAATATTGCTAAGGGAAAGTGAAGTCCCTAGAGAATTCTGAACAAGCTGTATGAACAGATTGCAAATTTATCTACTGGAATTAGCATCCCGGTTATGAATGAAAAAACCCAGTTCTGGTTACTCCTGAATTCTTTTTCTGTTATACAACGGTGGTGGGGGTGGGGGCGGAGGAGTATTGCTTTTGTGATTCTGGGGCTGAGCCCAGGGCTTTGTTTCTGCATACTAATCAATCAACCAGTGAGCTACAATCCCAGCCTATAAATCACACCTTTTATAATTTCTCCCCATCCAACCCTCCTTTTTTTTTTTTTTTTTTTTAAGGTTCTTCATAATAGAAGTCCCCTCTGACCTGGAGCACTCTGAGATCTTCCTGTCTCTGCCTAGTGACTGCTAAGATTCAAGGTGTGCCCCACCACACTTGGCCAGGGCTTGAATTTCTGATCTTCTAGTCTCGTCGGGGTTGGAATTCAGACCACCAAGCCTGGTTTAAAACCATAGCTTTTTATCTGCAAATCATTAAAAGGTTTTGTTGTTGCTAGCTGATTATTTTTGTTCTTCTCACTCTGGCCCCGCTCCCTCCAGCCCAAAGATTGATTGATTTATTATATGTAAGTACACTGTAGCTGACTTCAGAGGCACCAGAAGAGAGCATCGGACCTCATTATAGATGGTTATGAGCCATTGAGTGGTTGCTGGAATTTGAACTCAGTACCTCTGGAAGAGCAGCCAGTGCTTTTAACCCATACAGGGTTTGTCTGTATAGCCTGCTCTCCTGTACCAGGTTGGCTTCGAATTCAGAGATACTCCTGCCTCTCTGCATCCCAAGGCACATATCACCACTAGACCTTTCCCCCCAACCCCACCCCGAAAAAAGTTTTTAGGCAGGCAGTAGTGGTACACGCCTTTAATCCCAGCACTCAGGAGGCAGAGGCAGGCGGATTTCTGAGTTCGAGACCAGCCTGGTCTACAGAGTGAGTTCCAGGACAGCCAGGGCTACACAGAGAAACCCTGTCTCGAAAAAAAACCAAATAAATAAATAAATAAAAGAGTTTTTAAAGTTTACTGAGTATGTAGTGAATTCTGGTATTAAGATTTAGTTGCTATTGGTTCCTATTTTGTAGATGATGAAGATTTGTGGAATACTATACTGGTAACTTGCTTGCCCCGTAAGTGAACATCAAGCTTGGCTTAAAATAAAGATCAAGATTCTCTCTTAGGGCTGGAGAGATGGTTCATCGGTTAAGAGCACTGACTGCTCTTCTGAAGGTCCTGAGTTCAAATCCCAGTTGCTCACAACCATTCGTAATGAGATCTGATGCCCTCTTCTGGGGTGTCTGAAGACAGCTACAGCAAGCAGGGCCGGAGCCAGCAGGGCCAGAGAGAGAAGAAAAAGTGTCTGAAGACAGCTATAGTCTACATACATATAATAAATCTTTTTTAAAAAAAAAAAACCCTCTCTTATGATGTCAGAGGATGTCTTCAGCACCACTGTCTCCCACAAAAAACCCCAAACAAAACAAAATAACAAAGCCATCCAAACAAACAGGAAAAGTTTGGATATTCTCTGAAACAGGCCAGAGATGTGAAAGATCATGTTTAGAAGTGGTGACTGTGGGCTTCAGATCTTCATTTGTCACCTCATAAAGATAAGACTTTTCTTGTAATTGGTGTGCTGGAGAGGTGAAGGAAATGGATCTCAAGTTAGAGTCTAGCCTGTACTACACAAAGTAAGAGTGTCTGAAATGAATGGGGGTACTACACAGTGGTAGAGTGCTTGACTAGCATATTGGATGAACGAGGTTCAATCCCCAGATAAGTTAGCCACCCCCAGCCTCACTCCCCACCCCCACCATCCCACTCCCCAGCCCAGCATTTTTATCTCTGGATAAGAATTTACTAGAAAGTACATCATGGTGGGAATGGGCATGGTGCCACACACCTTTTAATATCAGCAGAAAGGCAGGTGGGTCTCTGTGAGTCCTAAACCAGCCTGATCTACATACTGAGTTCCTGGGCTGCCAAGCTTAACATAAGATTCAAACCACAACAACAACAAACAGTACACCTTTTTTTAAAAAAAATGTATTTCGTCGGGCAGTGGTGCCACATGCCTTTAATCCCAGCACTCGGGAGGCAGAGGCAGGTGGATTTCTGAGTTCGAGGCCAGCCTGGTCTACAGAGTGAGTTCCAGGACAGCCAGGGCTACACAGAGAAACCCTGTCTCAAAAAATTAAAAAAATAAAAAATAAAAATAAATTAAAAAAAAAAGTATTTGAGTATGATGTCGCTTCTTCAGACACACCAGAAGAGGGGCATCAGATCCCATTACAGATGGTTGTGAGCCACCATGTGGTTTCTGGGAATTGAACTTGGGGCCTCTAGAAGAGCAGTCAGTGCTCTTAACCTCTGAGCCATCTCTCCAGTCCAGCAGTACACCTTTTAAAAAATGGAAAGTTTTTGCCCGGCATTGGTGGTGCAATCTACAGAGTGAGTTCCAGAACAGTCAAGGCTACTCAAAGAAATCCTGTCTAATTAATAGTAATGATGATGATAATAATAATAATTCTTGTTGAGTTGTTTTTTTGTTTTATTTCCCCCTCAGTGTAATTGGAGAAAGCATGAGTTTGGAAACATGGCGATTTATTTGTTTAGCTTGTGTTCGGGTCATGTATTTATCAAGGCTGTCCATTGAAAGTTAGAGGACTATTCCCCCATTAGGATAGGTGGACATTTCATAGGAACTTCCAACTAAAGGAAGAAAAAAAAGACATGGATCTGTGAATGGGCAGGTAATGTGGCTGAGGTGGTTGTAGGTAGAGATTCTGGACACAGAGAGGTAGTGGGGATAATTTTTAGAAGCTCAGACTGCAAAGTCCAACCTTCCCTTAACTAACAGCTGTGCAACCCAGCACATGACCAAACACTATTAGAGGACTCTCCTCTGCAAAACAGGGGTAACTGGGACAACAATAGCTCTTGCTCGAAGGGATTGATTGTTTCCTAAGAAAACAGCATCCTAGTGGGGCACGCCAAGAAAGCTAGTGTGTCGAAGGCTGAGACAGGCAGTTTTAGAAATTGAGACCAGCCTGAGCTACCTGCCTAGCCGATGCTTCAAAAACAACTAAATGGGCTGGAGAGATCCCTTGGGGGTCAAGCTGCTCTTACAGAAGTCCTGAGTTCAATTCCTTGTAACCATATGGCAGCTCACAACCATCTCTACTGGGATCTGATGCCCTCTTCTGGCAGGTGGACATATATGCGGACAGAGTACTCATTTAAAAACAAAAGCAACTAAACAACAGCAAACGGCCACCAGCATCTCTCCCAGCAGAATAAGTTGGAGCATTGTAAGATTTAGATGCTCCACTAGTGTGAAAGAGGTAGAATATAGACGCGATCGGTGGAGAATTCCTACTCTGTTCTCCTTTGTTCTTGGCTGTTTATTTATTTATTTGCCTCAGGCCTACTTATAAGCCCAGAACTTGATATGTAGACCAAGCTGGTCTTTAACTTGTACCAATTCAACTTTATTCTCCCAAGTGCTGAGATTACAGATGTGGTTTTCTATGTCCAGCTTGGTTTTGTGTTTATTTATTTTGAGACAGGGTTTCTTAAAGCCTAAGCTGCTCATCTTTAAATAGCTGTGTAAGCAAGGTTGGTCTTGAACTCCTTATTTTCATGCCTAAATCTCCTAAGCATCAATGCAACTCTGAGCATTTCTCTTTCTTCTATTATTATAATTCTTTCTTTTTACAGATAGAACTGTGTGGTTGAGGCCAGTCTTGGAACTGCTAAACTCTTGGGCTTAAGCAATTCTCTTGAGATTTGGAAGTGTTGGATCTATACATACATGTATGTCTCCAAGCCAAGCTCTTTGGAAAAGGTATTATTTATTGCTTTGTTTTGTTGTTGTTCTTGTTTTGAGTCTAGTTCCCACTCTATAGTCCTGCCTGTCCTGGAATTCACTGTGTAAGCCAGACTAAACTTCCATTTGTATCGATCATCCATCCTGTCTCTGCCACCTGAGTGCTAGACACAGGCATACGATGAACAACCAAGCATGGCTAAGGAAGTACTGGTAGAGTAAATGAATGAAGTTAATGAGTACCTAATTTACCTAAAGGTGAATTTTCCCAAGCCTACTGTATAGTGTGTGGCCATATGACAGGTGGCTCTGAGTGGAGAGACTTAGTAAAAGTTGTGTCTGTTCTATCAGGCAGGCTACGATACTGGTTGTAACCTCTGCTGTGTATTCCTTGAAGGCTTTGGTCCAAAGCTAGACATATTTGATATGTCAACAAAGATCAATTTATGTACCCAAAGATTTCATTGATCTGCAAAAGTCTACTAGAGCAGCTGCTTCTCAAGGGGATTGGTATTTTAACAATCACAATAGAGTCTGACCCATCTTATTCATAAAGAATTCTACCTTTGGAGCTGGACATTCTGGTACATGCTTTTATCCCAGCACTTGGGAGTAGAAGATCTTACAGATCTCTGTAAGACTGAGGCCAGCCTGGTCTACATAGTGAGTTCCAGGACAGCAAGAGCTACACAATGAGACCTGTTTTCAAAAAAATGGTCAACAACCCAAAACAACCACCACAACAAACCAGCAACAAAATCAGCATCAACAGCAACAGAATTCTACCTTTGGTTTGAGGTGCTTGATGCCCCTGATGCCTTCAATTTGGTCCCTGTGACCCCACTTTCTGGAGGGAACTAAGTCCTGTAAATTGTCCTACCTCCATATAAATTTATTGTGATATATACACACACAATATATATGTAATTGGAAAATAAGTAAATATATATATATAGTTGGAAAAAATTCCTCCTTTATTATCTCCTGTAGAAGAATACCATTATTCTTTTACTTCTAA
This sequence comes from Rhynchomys soricoides, assembly GCA_019843965.1. Taxonomy (NCBI): domain Eukaryota; kingdom Metazoa; phylum Chordata; class Mammalia; order Rodentia; family Muridae; genus Rhynchomys; species Rhynchomys soricoides. The sequence continues at coordinate 4,491,088 of JADRCH010000180.1, read as the reverse complement.
ATTTTAAATTCTTTTAAAACATCTATTTGTTTGTTTGTTTGATTATTTATTTATTTATTTATTTATTTATTTTTGGTGTGTGAGCATGCACCATAGCACATGTGTGGAGGTCTGAGAACAACTTTTGGGAGTCAGTTCTCTCCTTCCACCAGGTAGGTCCCAAGGATTGAACTCAGATCATCAAGTGTCCACCCAGTAGCAGGGGTTGAGCACAAGCCACCTGCTTACAGGCACCCTACTACTTGACTACATTCCCAGCTCTTTTTCCTACTTGCTGTTATCTGAAATAGGGTCTGGTTAAACTGCCCAGCCTGGCCTTGAGTGGCAGCCCTGGAGGTCTTTTACAGTCCTGGAGTCTTTTAAGGGGAGCTACCAGGCTCCCCTTAAATAGATGCAGAATTGCTAGAATTGCCAGATCTTTGACTGGACCTCCAGCTAATGCAGTACAGTCAAGGACCTGAAATTAAGCTCCATCTACCATGCAAGGTACCTGCCCCTAGTTAGAAATATTTCTGCATTTTATTTGGTTTTTAGAAATAAGGTCTTGAATGAATAAAGGTTGAAAGAAATAAGGCTTTATTTGTGTGCATCTATGCTGAGCTTCATTACAGAATTCAGATATATATATATGTGCTGCGCAAAACCTCTCCCAGCTGATCTATACCCCGAGCTACATGTGTGGCTTTAAGGGAGATGCTTAAGGAGGCCAGATTTGGTGACTCAGGCCTTCCAAGTTACTCAAGAGGCTGAGGCAGGAGGATTACAAGTTCACATTTGGCCTGAGCAATTTAGGGAGACTGTGTATTAGTCAAAGTTCTCTAGAGTCACAGAACTTGTAGTCTCTATATAGTAAAGGAATTTGTTGATGACTTACAGTCTGTAGTCAAACTCCCCAACAATGGTCAGCAGCAGCTGTGAATGGAAGTCCGAGGATCTAGCAGTTTGCTCCGTCCCACAAGGCAAGCTGGCAAAGAAGAGCGAATCTTCCTTCTTCCAATGTCCTCAAGTAGGTCTCCAGCAGAAGGTGTGGCCCAGATTAAAGGTATGTACCACCACGCCTGGATCTGGGACTTCCTTTGTCCTAGATGACCCTGAACTCAGAGATCTACTTGCTTTAGTCTCCTGAGATTCATAGCCACTATGCCTCAAGATCTCCATGCCAAGATCCAGGTCAGAAACTTGTATCTCCCAGCCTCAAGATCAGGATCACAGGTGAGCCTTCTAATTCTGGATTGTAGTTCACTCCAGATATAATCAAGTTGAGGTGGGGGAGCTCGCCCCTAACTGACCTCTCTCTGTCTCCTGGGCTGGAGCTCAGACCTGGAACGTGTCACCAAGCCCTCTATCTAGCTGCTCCCTCAGCTGGGCTCTGCTTTTCACTCTCCCTATTAGCATTCACTCTCCTGATTTTTTTTTTTTTTTTTTTTTTACTTTCTGACCCTCCGGAGTGCTAAATGCCAAAGAAACTGTGTGTCCTAAGGCCATCATTAGCACCAGACAAGATTCTGTAAACATTTGGAAAGATCTCACCTTGTAGCCGGTCAGTGGTGGCGCACACCTTTATTCCCAGCACTTGGGAGGCAGAGGCAGGCGCATTTCTGAGTTCGAGGCCAGCCTGGTCTACAGAGTGAGTTCCAGGACAACCATCCAGAGAAACCCTGTCTCAAAAAAAAAAAAAAAAAAAAAAAAAAAAATCTCACCTTGTGGTTAACACATTATAAAGAAGACTTAAGTGAACCAATTAGAAAACTCCTGTGATAGATCCAACTGAATAATACCACAGGACAGGGCTCTGTGAGTATCCCTCATGGAGAACAGAGACTATGTGACTCTTAACAGAGCCCCATGGTGTGTTGTCTCTGTTTCTCTCTGTCTCTTTCTCTCTTTCTTCCCTTACCCTGCCCCTGTGTGTGTGTGTGTGTGTGTATATACATGTCCTAAGCAACTTATACACACATATACTTAACACAACTAAGCTACTTGGGACAGGCAGTCATTTTGTTTGCAGGATATTTGTTTGTTTTTGATTTTTGTTTGTTTTGTTTGTATCTTGCTACAGTTGTCATTGCTTTACACAGACTTCCATAGTCATCAAGCTTTGGTATGTACTACAGGTGATGTTGAATTTAAACTCATACTGCCTCAGCCTCCTATGCACTCAGAATGACAGGATGTGCCACCAGATCTTCATTTAGTCTTGCCTCTTCTCAGTCTTCTCAGTGAGTACTGTTTTCAAAGGACACATGTCTGATGTGAGTGATGCCCCTTAGAGTCCCATTGATTTCAAAATGGCAATGGCTAAAAGAATAGGAAAAAATTCAAAAAACAAAAAACCCTAACTGAATCCTTTTACATAGATAACCATCCTAGAATGTGAGATACTTTGAATGAGAATGGTTCCATAGGCTCATATATTTTAGTGCTTGGTCCCCAGTTGGTGGAATTGTTTGGGAAGGATTAGGAGCTGTGGCTTTGTTGGAGGAAATATATGACTGGGTATGGGGGGGGGGAGGTACTTTGAAGTTTGAACAACTCATAAAATGTCCAGTTATCTCTCTGCTTGATGGTTGTGTCTCAGGATATTAGCTATCAGTTCCATGTCTGCCTGCCTGCTCCCACGCTCTTTACCATCATGGTCATGGACTCAGACTCTGAAACTATAAGCTCCCAATAAACTTTATTTTCTAAAAGTTGCCTTGGTCGTGAGGTCTCTTTATAGCAGTAGAAAAGTAACTAGACAGAATATTTTATAAAAAGTAGGGCAGTTTGGCAGACATCAGGACCTAAGCCTATAATCAGGAGGGAGACTCATACCTGTAATCACCTGGGAGACTGAGGCAGGAGTTCCACCTACTTGAACAATCTCGTGCTGTAAAACATAGGGGCCGGGAAGATATCGCAGCAGTTAAGAGCACTTGCTGCTATTCCCAAGAACCCAGGTTTAGTTCCCAGCCTCCACATCAATTAGCTCACAACCTATGTGGTTTACAACATAGGTTAGAGCCTTAGCTCTAGCTTTCTCTCTGGCCTCTGCACATACATCTATCCTGTCACATACATAAAAATAAAAATGAGAATAAATTTTAAAAAAATATATAAACAAAGGAAAGCAGCCTAATTTAATCCTGCAGGTTGCTTCTTTTTTCCCCAGAAAACCCTTAACTTTTATTAACTTTCCTTCAGCTTTCAGTTTTACCCAAATCTGAAACAAGGTGGCTTTTATGATACGAATTACCTTTCTCCTGAGATAGAAGCATCAACCATGCACAGAACAGTAAAACAAACTCAGATGAGAAAGATTACTAATACTGTGGCTTCAGAGAAGAGGCAGGTAATCACACTTTGCATTCACACTAGCTTGCCTTTTATCTGAGCTCCTGAAAGAGAAGCAAAACATGGCTGAAATCACAGCCTACACACTTTCCTTAGTCCCGTGTATTTCCCGTAAGCGAGTTAAACATCCTAGAATGAAGTGTGCATTGATTTTGAACATGGGTCTTTTCTCTTATTTTCTACCCCTGTAACATCACTGCATCAATGACCCACCTGTGATCATGGGTTTGAAGTGTTTATTATCATCGGAGAAAATGATAATGACTGGAGATGGAGTGGCATTTTTCTCAGCTACTCTCTGGGGTTGGGGTGGCAACACACTGAGACAAGGTAGGCAGAGTGTTCTCTGCATTCTCAAAGGTTATTTAATCACAATGCAGAGACATAGTCCAGGAAGGCATCAGTGACCTGGCCTCACTGTGCTACTGAAGCACGACTTTGCAGAATGTACAGTGGTGTATATAGAAACAAGCTGCTAGCGCTCTGGATTACAAGATGATGATGTTCTGTACACAGATGAGACGTCCGGAAATCCTGAAAAATACATTGATATTGGCGCTCTATTTAATTTTTAAAAAGTTGTCTTAGGGTCTCATCATGAAGCCCTGATTGGCCTGAAACTTACTGTGTGGACCAAGCTGGCCTCCAACTTAGAGGGTTCTGCTTGTCTCTGCCTCCAAGTGCTGCAACTGAAGGCATGAGCCTCCATACCAAGCTTGGTCCTCTTAAAACACACACACACACACACACACACACACACACACACACACACACGCGAGCGCACACTGTGGTGTGTGTGGAGAGGTGGGGTATGACGCCACAGTACATATGTGAAGGTCAGAGGGTGATTTTATGAAATGTGTTCTTAGCTTCTCCTTTACGTGGATGATACTGCAGGGGTGGAACTCCAGTTGATGGGACAACAGCCTGCTGAGCCATTTCCTAGGCCTCTGACCCTCTTTACATAGTTTCCCTAGTAATAGTGTGATCTTGTGAGGGTTTTGCTTTGTTTTTGTTTGTTTGTTTTCAAGACCAGGTTTCTCTGTGTAGCCCTGGCTGCCCTGGAACTCTGTAGACCAGGCTGGCCTCAAACTCAGTGATCTGCCTGCCTCTCAAGTGCTGGGATTAAAACCATGTGCCAACACCACCTGGCATGATCTTGTGGCATTTTTGTTTGTTCGTTTGTTTTTGTTTTGTCTTAAGCTTTAAAATTGTTGTCTCATGGAATTACCCTATTAGGAATAAATAAATAAAATAGTTTTCTAAGAGCCAGGGTACAGACCAGTGGCAAAGTATTTGCCTTGAATGTTCAAGGGCCTAGATTTCACCACAACAGTGATAAAATTAATAAAAATCAAGATTATCTCCAAATGAGGCTATCTATAGATATTGTCTGAGTTACAGTATAAAGAGTCAAACAAACAAACAAACAAAACAACACACCTCACTGGTAGAACACTTGTTTAGTATTTGTAAGGTTTGCTTTGCAGTGTCACCAAAACTAACAAACAACAACAAAATAAAGCAGCAGGTTACACTGCTCACAGCTGCAGTCCCAGGACATTGGAGGCTGAGAAAGGCAGCCTGGGCAATCCAGTGAATGCTAGGCCATCCTGAGCTATACAGTGAGACAATGTCTCACAACAAAAGAATGGAAAGAAAGAAAAAGAAACACATACCCATGTGACAATATTATCCATTTATTGATTTGTAGAAATTTTTGTATCATTGTAGAAAATGTTTCCTTTTTCTAGGGATGGTGAGGGAAGTGTGGAGACAGGGTTTTTCTACATAGCCCTGGCTATAATGTGTATCTCATGCTAGACTTGATGGAACACTAGGTAATTCTCCTGCATCGGCCTCCCAAGTACTGAAATTACAAATATGTGCCATCATGCCTGGCTCTGAAAATCTTTACCTCTACAATAAAAACTGCACCACTGCCATAATTCTTTCTCTGTCCCTAGCCTTCTCTCCCTTCTTTATGCCTTCTTCTTCATTTTCATCTGAGGATAGAGTCTAGGACATCAGAAAATACTAGAGAACTCTTGATCACTGAGCTGGATATGTATGTGTGTGTGTTTATATGTTCATGGAATTAAGAATGAGGAAAAGAAGTGTTTTCCTGTTTTTAACCTTTTAAAATTCTTGAGTGTGATCATTATTTTAAAATAATGCATGTTAGGCTGGGGGGTGATGGTGGCGCACGCCTGTAATTCTAGCACTTAGGAGGCAGAGGTAGGCGGATCTCTGTGAGTTTAAGGCCTGCCTGATCTAGAGAGATTTCAGGACAGCCAGGGCTAAACAGAGGAAATCCTATCTCTACAAACGAACAAACAAAACCAAAACATATTAGAAGCCATGCATAATAGCACGCATATTTAATCCCAGCACTTGAAAGCAGAGGCAAGTGGATCTTTGTGAGTTCAAGGCCAGCCTGGTGCCATAGTGAGTTCCAGGACAGCCAAAGCAACATAGTGAGACAAACAAAACAAAACAAAACAAAATGCAAGTTAGGGCTAAAGAGATGACTCAGGGGCTCAGAGAGGCACGTTGCTCTTGCAAAGAACCAGAGTTTGTTGCCCACCATCATGTCAGGTAGCCCACATGGCCTGGAACTCCAGCTTGAGGGGATTTGATGCTCACTTCTGGCCCTGTGAACACATGTGTTCACGTTCTCATATCTTCCTACCACATGCATGCCCATAGTGAAAACTTAAAATATCCAGCTGTAGTGGTACATGCCTTCAATCCCCATCTCTTGGGAGGCATAGGCAGGTGCATCTCTGTGAGTTCAAGGCCAGCCTGGTCTACATAGGGAGTTTCAGGATAGCCAGGACTACAGAGAAACTATTTTTAAAAAAGACGGAGGGGAGGTACAAGCTGATAGAGTGGCAGATGATTGTAGTCCCTGCTTCTTAGGGGGCTGAGACAGGAGGCTCTGTGACTAAGAGCACATGCTGTTTTTTCAGAGGGACCTAAGTACTGTTCCCAGCATCCATACGGGGGGTTTATGATATTTAACTCTAGCTCCAGGAATCTAATACCCTCCTCTGGCCCCTAAGAGCACCAGACACACAGGATGCACTTACATACACATATACACAGGCAAACATACACATAAAATAATCAGAAGAAAAACAAACAAAACCAGACAAAGACAAACAAAAAGAAATGTCCAAGCTTGTCTGTGTCACAAAGCTAGTTCCAGTCCAGCTTGGGATCTAGTGAGCTATCTCCCTGGCCTCTAGAAATGTATTCTTTTTAAAGATTTAGTTTTAAATTTTTATTTATATTTCTGTGTATATGTGCATACATGTATGGGTGCCCAGAAGAGGGCTCAGATCCTCTGGAGCTAGAGTTATAGGTAATTATGAACTACCTTGTGTGGATGCTGGGGACCCAACTCAAATCCTCCGGAAAAGTAGCAAGTACTCTTAACTGTACTGAGTTCTCTCTCTAATCCATAAAGTTGCTTTTAAAAAGCCCTTCGGGCTGGAGAGATGACTCAGTGGTTAAGAGCACTGACTGTGCTTCCAGAGGTCCTAAGTTCAATTCCCAGCAATCACATGTGGCTCACAACCATCTGTACTAGGATCTGATGCCCTCTTCTGGTGAGCCTGAAGACAGCTACAGTGTACTCATATACATAAAATAAATAAATCTTTAAAAAATAAAAAATAAAAAGTTCTTGACACAGACGAGACTGAGGATGCCTTTAGTCCCAGCTTTTGGAGGCAAAGGCAGGTGGATCTCTGTGAGTTTGAGACCAAACCTGATCTACAGAGGTAGTTCCAGGATAGCCAGAGTTATGTGGAGAGGGAGGAGAAAGAGGAGGAGGGGGAGGAGGGGCAGGGGCAGGGGCAGGGGCAGGGGCCGGGATTCACTCAGGGCCTACTGCTTGTTTGTTTGTTTGTTTGTTTGTTTTTTCGTGACAGGATTTATCTGTGTAGCCCTGGTTGTCTTGGAATGCTTCACATAGACTAGGCTGGCCTCAGATATATGCCTGCCTCTGTCTCCTGAGTGCTGGGATTAAAGGCATTCACCACCTCGACCAGCTACCCAGATGCCTTTTTGCAGAACACAAACTCTGTACTTGGGTTTTATTTCGGGATAAATTCTTTGCTAGTCTGTTTTGTGTGTTTCCTTTCTTTGAACAAGGTGTAAGAATCTGGAAACGTTTGGTCCAGAGACTACAGATAAAAAGTGTGGAGTAGGTTTGGTCCTTTGTGGGAGACAATGCTCAGAAAGCCTGTCACTTTGTCCAGGCTAGAGGTTAGTTTTCACAAGAAGGGATGGAGATATTTGAGTATGTTAGTTTGTGTCACTATCACAAAATGGTGTAGATGGCCATTTTTAGCACCTGTTGATACTGGAGGGTGAATTCAGGACTTTACAAAGACCAAGAACATACCTCACCTTGAGTAGCACTCAGTCTCTTGGTATGTTTTGTTGTTGTTGTTGTTGTTCTGTTTTGTTTCCCTGGCTAAGAATTTAACCCAGAACCTCCTGGATCATGTTAGGTAAGTGTTTTACTGTAAGATATTTCTTCAATTCACGTTTTAATTTTATTTTGAGACAAGTGTCTCATTAATTTTACAGGCTAGCTTAAACTCATTCTGTGATTCAGATGTCTTTGAACTTGTGTCCCTTCTGTCTCAGTTTATGGAGCAGCTGATGTTACAAGCAGTGCCATTATTCCATGTCATTTTTATAGCAGGAATACATAGTTTTTATTTGCCAATTAAAATAAATATGTAACAGGTTCACATAAAAAGGCAGAAATGAAGAAAAGGAATGTGGTCAAGCTCTGTTATAAACTAAAATATTTATTGAAGAAAAACACGTCAGTGTTTGATTTTGTTTATCCCAATCTAAAGGAGAATGGGATTTCAGCCAGTGTGTGATGAAATGAGCCAATTCAATCCAGATTAGATTTTATATAGAGGTAGGTTGATTGGGAAGCTGCTCTCCAGAGGACAAGGTCAAGGGCCAAGGCCAGGGACATCACCATGGGGAAAGAATGGGGGGGAGGGGAGGAGAAGGGGGAAGAGCAAGAGAGAGAAAGGGCACACGTGCAGAGAGCAAGGGAGGGGCAGAGACACAGAGACAGAGAGAGAGAGAGAGACAAGAGAGGGAATGAGGGAGAGAGACAGAGTCACACAGAGACAGAGGGAGAGAGACACAGAAAGAGAGAGAGACAAAGAGAAAGACACCAAATGTACTGATTATATAGGGAAGAACCTCTGGGGTAAAGGCAACCCAGTCCCTGGGCTGGAAAGTTCAAGGTTGGGGGCAGGGTATGCCAGCTAGGGGCTGACATGCTGAGAGAACCTGAAGTATGTAAAATATGTACCTTAGTTCCTGCCCCCCCCCCCAACCAACCAGTGTGTGCAAATATTCTCTCTCACTATACAGTGAACTAGCCCTTCTGCTTGTGTTGGCAAGCTCATTAGCAAGGGTCAAGGGTCAGGTCCAACAAACTGCGTTTACTGCTATGGGTCAGCATTGATGGGAATTTAATGATGGGCACATTGTGTTACACAGAGTTGCATGATGGGAGTTGGACGTTAGGAATTTCACTCTGTAAAGGGTCTTTTTGTGGGACTGTATGCTAGAGACCCCAAAGCCCAGAATAAGAGGGACTTTGGTGAGATTGAAAGAGATGCCAGTTGGTCATGTGAGACATCGGAAGGGTAAAAAATCCCAGGGGAAGAACTTACTAGGTACGGGGAACTGAACATTGTTGCTGGAGAGGAGTTTAACTTTGGGTACTAGGGGCATCAGTATTGTCACATTTCAATCAAAGGGACTCGGAGAGGAGGATGCACCCAGGGCTTGTGTGGGCTCAGCTCTCCTTAATAACTGTATCAGTGTTGCTTGGCCATCTTTGAGGCAAGGCCTCATTCAGTGCAGGATGTTTTCTTTCTTTTTTTCTTTAATACTTTATTTACATTTCAAATGTTTCCCCCTTTCCAGATCTCCCCTCTGGAAAACCCCTATCCCATCTCCCCTCCCCCTGCCTCTATGAGGGTATTCCCCCACCCACCCACCCACTCCCCTCTTCTCTCCCTGGCATTCCTCTATATTGGGGCATCTAACACCCTCAGGCCCAAGGGCCTCTCCTCGCACTGATGTTCAACAAGACCCTCCTCTGCCACATATGTGGCCAGCACCATGGGTCCCTCCATGTGTATCCTTTGGTTGGTGGTCCAGTCTCTGGAAGCACGGGGGGGGGGGGGGGGGG
>JADRCH010000180.1:4389394-4481408 GCA_019843965.1 Rhynchomys soricoides | reverse complement strand
GGGGGGGGGGGGGGGGGGGGGGGGGGGGGGGGCTGACCAGTTGACACGGTTATTCCCCCCATGGGGCTGCAAACTCCCTCAGTTCCATCAGTCCTGCAGGATGTGTTCAATGAGTAGCTGAGGATCCAAACTGCTGGGCTACTGGTGTGTGCACGGCTTCTGGGAATACCTGTTGATTGGAGCTGTTGTTATTCTTGACGAAATTCAGCATGAATGCAAGGGTTTATTCTAACCAGTCTCTTTCTTAACAAAAACAGTGATAAATGAAAAGAGGAAGGGAGGGGTTCAAGATCATCCTGGGCTACTTCCTCAGCTGCATTTAGGTTGCCTGTCTCAAACAGTAGTAACATCCCAAGAAAAACCTCCCTTAAACAAAAAGTCGGAGGAAAGGAGGGAAGGACTGGGCCTGGCGCTACTTGTTTGTAATTAGAATTAGTCAGGAGGCCCCGGGCAGCAGGATAAGAAGTGACTGGGGTATAGTTCAGTGGGAGAACACTTACCTAGGCATATGTGGGACACTAGGTTTAAACCCCAAAAGTATGATCAATCAATAAAGAAATAAAATTAGAGAGCTTGTGGTGGTGGCCCTTGCCTTTAATCCCAGTACTTGGGAGGCAGAGGAAGTCAGATGTCTGAGTTTGAGGCCCGCCTGGTCTACAGAGCAAGTTCCAAAACAGTCGGGGCTACACAGAGAACCTCTGTCTTGAAAAACTAATAAACTAACTAACTAACTAACTAACTAACTAACTAACTAACTAACAAAGCTATTTTCCTTATGAGACAGGGACAAGGAGAAAGAATGATATAAAGAAAATGATTGGTTAACATATTTATTTTATTTTTATGTATGTATCTCCACAATGAGATCAGATGAGGGTGTTTAGTTTTCTGAATCTGGGTCAAAGGTGGTTGTGAGGAGCACAAAGTGGTCTTTGAGAACTGAACTCAAGTCCTTTGGAAGAAGAACAAACACATTTAACTGCTAAACCATCTCCTCGTCCCTTTATTTTGTTTCTGACGGCTCACTAATTTGTCCCTGCTAGCCTCACACCCCTGAGGCTGCATCATGTACACACTAGGCAAAGCAATTTCTAGATGTCTGTTAAATGGAAGTAATGAAATATCTAGTACAATATCTAGTACGGGAAAAGAAAACGAAGTCATCAATGAAGAAAATGATACACAGTTAACAATCTGTATGTTTATAATTTTATTATTATGTAAATGCATTTATTCTCCCAGAGAACCAAAGGTCATTTTCCTCCTCAGTTTGAACATTCTATGTACTGTTTGTTTGTTTGGTTTTGTTTAAATAGGGGCTCATGAATTCCAGGATGCCCTCTAGCCAAGGATGACCTCCTAGTCCACTTCCCAAATATTGGTTGTACAGGAATGTTAACAGCTCAGGTCATCTTGAACAGTCCTAAAGGAAATATTAATTAATCATAATAATCCTGCCTAAATAATTCTTTTGAAAGTGATGAACTTTAACCATTGATTTAAACCCACAAAAAATTACTGAACAATATCTGCTAATGTAATCAAACACTTTTGATACATTTTGGTGCTTAGACTCTTCGTCTATTTGTCTGTCTGTCTGCCTGTTTATGTGCCTACATGAGTTTTTGTGCACCACCTGTGTTTTGGCCTCAGATCCCAGAGATCTCCTGGAACTAGAGAATTAGGCAACTGTTAGCTGTTAGACATGAGTGCTGGGAACAAAACCTGGAGTCTCTGCAAGAGCCACAAGTGCTTGTAACCAACTGAGCTAATGCTCTACCCCAGGAAAATATAGTTAAAACATGTGCTTTACAGACTAGCCCAGTGGTGCATGCCTGTAATCCTGTGTGGTAGGTGGAGGCAGAATGATCTGGGGTTCAAGGCCAGCCTAAGTTAGAAAGTGAGCTTCAAGCCTGGACTATGTGAGACTCTGTCACAAAACCAAATCAAACCAAACCAAACCAAACCAAACCAAACCAAATTTTCATCAATTATTGATGCTGTTTCTTTCCTCAGTCATCCATGGGCGTTCTGCAAGAGAGGGAAAAGCCTGTGTGCACTATAGCTCTTGGTGACTAGATGGATTTAGAAGCTCCAATCCCCGTTGTCTGGTCAGCCTCAGAACTGCCTCTGTACAAGTGGACCTCAGTGCTGTCACTGAGATGCTTTTAATAATGTGTGGGCCAAATGAGGAGGTTCTTAGTGGTAAGCACCGATGACACTGAGGTCCTTGAGGACAAGAAAGAAAAGGTTGAAGAGGTGGCACATTTGGGAGGGGGGATTTCAATGATGTTACTTATTTTTTTTAAGATTTATTTATTTTACTTATATGAGTACACTGTAACTATCTGAAGAAGGCATTGGATCCTATTAGAGATGGTTGTAAGCCACCATGAGATTGCTGGGATTTGAACTCAGGACCTCAGGAAGAGCAGTCAGTGCTCTTAACCACTTAGCCATCTCTGCTGCCCATTCAGTGATGTTGCTTATATGAGGAGGCAGAGAACAATACAGCTGGAGAAATAGATGAAGAGATCAGCACACAGGTGGGTCAGAAAACACTACATTGCCAAAACATTACATTGCATTAAAGTCAGCCCAGATATCTAAGCAGCTAAGCAAAAGATTCACCTATTTAACAGATGATACCTGTGTTTTTCTGCAAGGAGCAGGAATGTAAATGTAACAGCCATAAATAAGTCGTGATCTACAAGAAAGAAAAAAAAGAGATACTATTTAAAAAACACCTTCAGCTTGTCATGGTGGCACATGTGTTTAATCTCAGCACTCCTGAGAGGCAAGTGGATCTCTGTAAGTTTGAGGCCAGCCAGGTCTACAGAGTGAGTCCAGGACAGCTAGTGCTGTTACACAGAGAAACCTTGTCTCAAAAACAAACAAACAAACAAACAAAAACAAAACAAAAAACAAAAACAAAACCAACCAACCAAAAACCAAAAAACAAAACAATATCTTCTCAGGCTGGCAAGATAGTTTGGTGGTTAAGAGCCCAGGTTGCTGTTCAGACAGAGGGCCTGGTCTCATTTATCAGCACCTACAATGAAGGCTTATAACCAGCTGTGGCTTAAGTCTTAGGGGATTGGATGTCCTCTTCAGGCCTCTGTGGGCACTGCATGCATGTGGATGCCTAAATACAGACTCAGGCACTCATATACATAAAAATGAATAAAAATCTAAAAGAAATAAAAATAAAAACTTCATTAAACAGACAGAAAACGTCTAACTGGAAGTGAAGTAATTGGTCTGGGAAGGGTACTCATGGAAAGTATTGCTTCTTTACACAAGTATATTAGGCTCTGTGTAGGCCATCACTGAACATGAGGCACCGAGAACAGAGCCCCCCCCCCCCAAAAAAAACCCAAACCAATTAGTTTTTATTTATTTTAAATTATTTGTATGTGTGTATAACTGCATGTCCATGATGGCACTGAAGTCCTTGTGGAAAATGGAGAAGTGGCATATTCTTTGTTTAGGGGTGTTTCAACAATGTGTCAGTGGGCATTGTCTTCAGAGAGACAGAATAGTTTGCAGGGTCTGGTCCCTCTCTTAGGCCCCATCCACTGGGGCACAGTAGTACAGGTCAGCCCAAGGATGTTCTCTCCTGTTTTTCTTTTCTTTTCTTTTCTTTCTTTCTTTCTTTCTTTCTTTCTTTCTTTCTTTCTTTCTTTCTTTCTTTCTTGGTTTTTCGAGACAGGGTTTCTCTGTGTAGCCCTGGTTGTCCTGGAACTCACGCTGTAGACCAGGCTGGCCTCGAACTCAGAAATCCACCTGCCTCTGCCTCCCCGAGTGCTGGGATTAAAGGCATGCGCCACTACTGCCCAGCTGTTTTCTTTTACAATAAATAAACAGAGAACACGGAGCTTGGCATCCAAAATGCATTCCCAAAGTGTTCTGTGCTTCTTCTCCCCAGTTTTTGGTCTAGAACAAGAATGTGCCTTGTTCAACATCAGGTGTACTTTGCCTCAGGTCAAGACATCTTGCTTCATTTATCGATCCCGCCACTGATTTGGAAAACGTAACTTCCATTTTTCACTCGGAGCATGAGCTCCGATTCCATGGTCATGTGATTCTCATAAAGAGCATGAAGTCTGTGTTCCTCGTCTACTTCAATGAGTTTCTCACGACCTGTGGCTGGGAAGGAGATGTTCAGCTTTATCTTGACACAGGCGTCAGCCCAGGAGGTGCCATGAAAAAGATCATGTAGCTCAGGCTCACTTGTTTTGTTATATAGTCAGGGATGGCTTTGACCTTCTGATCTTCCCACCACTGCCTCCCAAGTGCTGGGATTACTAGCATGAGACATCACACTTGGCTTCTATAATTGTTGACATTTCATCTAGGCTCCGCCCCACAGTTACCTGGCAATAGCCAGGGGTGTCTGATTCACTATAAAAGGGGCTGCTTGCCTTTCCTCGCTCTCCTGCCCTCCTGCTTGTACTCCTTTTTCCTTACCCTCTCTCTTCCCATTCCCCTAACCCCTTCTCCACATACTCATGGCCGGTCTCCTCCCCTCCCCTCCCCTCTCCTTTTCCCTCCCCTCCCCTCCTCTTCCCTCCCCTCCCCTCTCCCCTCCCCTCCCCTCTCCTTTCCCCTCCCCCCCCCCCCCCTCCCCTCCCCCCCCCCTCCCCTCCTCCCCTCCTCCCCTCCTCCCCTTCCTTCCCCTCTTCTCCCCTCCCCTCTTCTCCCCTCCCCTCTGTCTTTCTCTCAACCCCCTTTCCCATGCCCTGAATAAACTCTATTCTATACTATACCATCATGGTCATGTGGCTGGTCCCTCAGGGGGAAGGGATGCCTCAGCACAGGCCCACCGAGACACCCTCTTCTCCCCTACACACCATATCATACTTCCACCAAACATATTTCTTCCCCCTTATCTTTCTATAAAACACAACAGTGATGTTTGGATCAACCATGAGGCATATTTAAGACAGTTGTATCATGTAATTCTGATGGAGCTGATCCACTGATACATAATGAAAGTGTAGTAATTGTGCAAGACAGTGCTATGCCCTAATAGTGCCTGTGGTGATAGTGTGATCAAGCTCCTGTGCTTCCAGTCTCATCAAAGTATGACGCACGCTGTTCCAGATGGTAAACAGTGCTTCATAATGTCAGTGTGTTACTACCTATGTATTTACTGTATTATCCATACTTTTTACTGCTATTTTATGATGTACTCCTTTCACTTACAAAAAAAAACCCCAAAAAACTGACAAGACAGCCCCAGGCAGGCCTTTTAGGAGGTATTCCAGGAAACATTGTTATTATGGGGATGACAGCTCAGATTGTGTTTCTGCCCCTGGGACCCTCCAGCAGGACAAGATGTGGACAGTGATATTGATTATTCTGACCCCGTGGCTGATGCTTGTTTGTAGTTTAGCTTTGAACAAACAAGTTTTAAAAAGTAGAAAAAGAAAGAAAGAAAACTAGAAACATTTGTAGAAAAATAAACAGAGGTGTGTGTGTGTGGGGGGTGCAACCCATACACACTTGTAATAGTAGCCAGTCATGGTGGCTCACACTTGAAATCCCAGCTCTTGGGAGGTTCAGGCAGGAGGATAATTATGAGTGAGTTTGAGGCCCTTCTGGGCTATAGGAACCACAACAAAGAAATGAAAACAGACCATAGGAAAAGAAAAAAACAGAAACCAAAACCACACCAAGCCAGAACAAGTCCTCCTCCCCAAGCAGCTAGTTCCTTGTACAGGGCACGTACCAGCCAGTGATGATGGAGCTTTCAGGGCTGGAGCTTGCTCTGGTTAGGGCAGGGAGTGAACAGTGTGCAGTCTTAGCACAAAACTGAACACTGGGGCAGACTGCAAAGACTCTGTATTTATCACACACACACACACACACACACACACACACACACACACACCGAGAGAGAAAGAGAGAGAGAGAGAGAGAGAGAGAGATCTTAAACAGTGTAGAAAGGGATGAGGAGCTCAGTAGATGTAAGATTCTGGTTAGTCAGAGAACTAAGTCCTAGTATTACGAGTTCACAGCAGAGTGACTAGAGTGAATAATTTGCATTAATGAGAGTGTTCTGGCTGAAACAAGAACAGAGATATATGGGACAGTTTGAGAAGTAAGACAAATCATGAGAAGGTTTTCATTAAGAATATTAACTCAGCAGGGCATGGCAGCACATGTTTTGTCATCACAGCACTTGGAGGGCAGAGGCAGGTAGATCTCTGTGAGTTGAGGACAGTCTGGTCTACCTGTATGCAGTCCCTGGGTGTTATGATCCCCACAAGCTCACTGTGGTTTTGAGTAGGGATGGTGAACATTTTTCATTTATTTGCAGGCCCTTTGTATGTCTTTATTTGAGAAATGCCTGTTTATACCTTTTGCTTATTTTACACATTTAATTGTGTTTCCGGCAGGGGTGATCTAGGTGTAGTTGACCATTCATAAGTTTGAGAAGTTCGGTAAGTGGACAACACCATTGTCCACAAAGTGGTGTGATGAAAAGGGTGTGAGGAAAAGTTGAAAGGTCAGTCCCCTTCAGAGAGCTCAGTAAGAGCAGAACTGCGCTGGGGAAGACTGGATGGAAGCCAGCAGAAGAAACGGGATTTGGGTAGAGCAGGGGAGACAGGTGACTGGGGCATTTTACCAAAATGATCATAGACTGTGAGAGAAAAGCAAGAGACTAGGAGAGTTAGGAGGACGAGGAAAATGTCTTATTTTTACTTTTTTATTTTAAGATGGTAATCAAGAAAGTTTTTGTTGGTAAAGTAGAGAAAAATATACATCTTTCTTAGTAGTGGACAGCTTACATTCATTTTAGAATGGCTGGCACAAACCTTAGTTTGGCCAATGTGATAATGACTTCACTGTGGAAACACCCAGGACACAAAGCATAGGAATAGCTCTTCTGTTGCCTTCCCCTCTTTTTCCCTGGAGGAGGGGGGACTTGTTTGGAGTTGGACCTTTTACATGTGGAAATGTCCTGGAAATCTGCCCCATAGTCATTCTGTCTGTCAGTCATCTCTCCCTTCCTGCGCGTGTACGTGCACATGCGTGTGCGTGTGCGTGTGCGTGTGCGTGTGTGTGTGTGTGTGTGTGTGTGTGTGTTTTCTATGCAAGCACACTTGCATGCCTGTTGTGGAGTGGGTCTGCTTAGTGAATCCAGAGCCTCTTACATTCTCAGCACCCTCTTCCACTGGTGCACTTCTAGCCAGAATGGATCCCCTGTGCCCAGTTCATGTGGGTTTCCCAGACTTGACAGCACATCACTAGAGGGTAAACTTGGCACACTGCCTTAGCAATGGTCTGGGTGTTAGCTATTCAAGCAGAGTAAAGAGGAGAGCCAATGGAAGAACAAGAGGGGGAGACTTTAGTGCCTTCAAGTGAGGCTTGGATGAATGTCAAGGACAAGGAGTCCTAAGTGACCTCTTCCTGAATTTGGTTATCACAGTAAGGATCATTTACAACCTTGCAATAACAGGGTCATGTTCCTTTGTCCCCTCAACACTTATTTTGTTTGTCTCCACTGTGTCTTTTGGTCTGATCTATTTTTTTCTTTCATTAAGTGTTTATTGAACACTGTCATGATTAATCAGGCATGTAAGGAACAGGTGATGTCACAATGAAAAGATAGAAAGACTTAGTATCCTAGAACAAAGAGGTTGAAATAAGAAAAAATATAGCTGGGCAGTGGTGGCTCCCAGCATTCAGGAGGCAGAGGCAGGCGGATTTCTGAGTTCAAGGCCAGCCTGGTTTACAGAGTGAGTTCCGGGACAGCCAGGGCTACACAGAGAAACCCTGTCTCAAAAAAACAAACAAACAAAAAAACAAAACAAAAAAAAAAAAAAGAAAGAAAGAAAAGAAAAAGAAAAGAAAAAGAAAACTTATAAACTATGACATAATATAGAAAAATTGGGCAAGACAAGGGAATGAGAGACAAGATGAAGGGGCTGCATCTAAGAATATCTGTCCTGGCTGGTTTTGTGTCAACTTGACTCAAGCTGGAGTTATCACAGAGAAAGGAGCCTCCCTTGAGGAAATGCCTCCATGAGATCCAGCTGTAAGACATTTTCTCAATTAGTGATCAAGGGCGGGAGGGCCCATTGTGGGCGGTGACATCCCTGAGCCGGTAGTCCTGGGTTCTATATAAACGCAAGCCAGGAAGCAGCACCCTCCATGGCCTCTGCATCAGCTCCTGCTTCCAAGTTCCTGCCCTGTGTGAGTTCCAGAACTGACTTCCTTTGGTGATGAACAGCAATGTGGAAGTGTAAGCTGAATAAACCCTTTCCTCCCCAACTTGCTTCTTGGTCATGATGCTTGTGCAGGAATAGAACCCCTGACTCAGACAGTACCTTTTAGTACTGCTCCAGAGTGTAAACAGGGAAACAAAAACAAAAACTGAAAGAAACAAATGGGCCATCCTTTTAAATGTCGATGGTGCAACCGAGTTGTTAAGCGCTTGAATACTTTAGGTGTGGTAATTATGAAGGTTTGCAAACGTTGTGCTACAACCACTTTGTGCATGAGAAAATCCGAGTCCAAGTCACAGAATTGAAATGTTTTTTTCAAGTCTTCGTTCTGCTCACCGAGAAGGCTGACATGGAAGAGTCATTGGGTCTATGAAACAGCAGTTCCCAGAGCCACAGGGAACATTCTCCCACGCTTGGCTCTGTTTTGTTGCAGTGATAACAGGAAGAGTAAATCCAGCTCCAAGCGAAGTTGAACTGTCTGTAATTTACAAGGTCATCACAACTTCTCATTAAAAATGAACAGAACTTCTGCCCTTTTCAAGTGCGTATGTTCTGTCTCCCAGTGTTTCTTAGTAAAAGCTAAAGGTCTGGAAGTGTGGGCTCAGTTCCTAAGAACTTGAAGCTGGATGCCAATTAGCTTTGCCTAGCTAAAGCACATTCTACTGTTTTCTTACCAAGACTTGACTTCCTACTTCTCTCTTGGTACGGAAAGGGCTCGTTGAATCAGATGGTGGCACTTAGTTTTAATCCCAGCTTGGGAGACAGAGGCAGGTGATCTCTGTGATTCCAAGGCCAGCCTGGTCTACACAGAGCTAGCTAGGACAGCTGGGGCTACATAAAGAGATACTCTCAAAAACCAACAAAACAAAAAAAAACCCCTCCTAAACAAAAACAATCCAAAACAGAGAGAGAGTGAGAGAGAGAGAGAGAGAGAGAGAGAGTCAAATATGTTACAAATATGTTGACATTTTATGATTTGTTTAGTCATATTGAGTTGCGAATTATGTCATATTAAAAACAGAAGATAGGGCCTTGAGAAATTGATGAGGGATTAACAGCATTTACTGCTGTAGCAGAGGACCTAGGTTTGCTTTCCAGCCCCTATGTGGTAGCTTATGGGTTTCTGTAACTCCAGTTCCAAGGACTTTGACACCTTCTGCTGTCCTCAGAGGACATCAGGCACACACGTGGTGCACATACACACATACATACAGGCAAAACATCCATACACATAAAATAAAAAATAGACATTTAAAACAAAACAAAGACCATTTTTCTTGTGGGGTAGTCACCAGAGAAGAGTGCTTGGATATGGATTTCAACCAATAGAAAATCTTTATTTGATAGCCATAGACCATATTGGGTGTTTGGGAGTCCAGAGAAGCCTACAGACTTTCTTAGGACGAACTTTTAAGCACAAAAACTGTGTCCTGGGCTGACTTAATTCAGTTAACAAAAACAGCTAGTCAGAAGCAAAACTACAGAAGCCAAAAAGCAAGATTAGTACATTTAGAAACTTTCCCAGAACTATGAACTTTGGAGGATTAGGTCTTTGTTTTCCTGTTAGCAGGTGGTATTGTCTACATGCTGAGTTTTATGACCCGAATGGTATTTCCATCATGAAGTCAGTTGTGCTAAGGTTTGGGGGTGTACTAAGGTCTGGGGCCCTGTTACAATTTTCACTGTGGTCCTTATTCCTTAGATAACATTAATCATACAGCCTTCCAGCCTTTTATTTCTCTTGTGATATGTGATAAATTGCTTTGGTCAATTGATTTTGTCTTGTAAGTCTCTATAGTCTCTTTCCAAATGGGACTAAGACCTAGTGGTTAGTATTAGACACAGAACAACAGGTGAATTTAGAGTTGATAAAAAGAAAGGCAGAGGAGGACAGAAGCTTGTGCAGATGGGAGAGTTTTACCATTTTAACCAGATTGGTTTATTTTGGGGGGCGGGTGAGGTGGGGGGGTGAGGTGGGGGAGGTGAGGTGGGGGGGTGTTAAAGAGTTATACCGTAGTTGAAGTTCTTTCTTTCCCCATGTGTTGTATCCCAACTGCAATGTCTCCTCCCTCTACTCCCCAGTCCATGGCCCCCATCTTCCCTCTCCCCCAGGTTTATTTTCCCTCTATTTCCTTTCCAAAAAAGGCAGCCTTCCCAGGGAAATAAACCAAACACAGAATAGCAAATTATAATAAGACTAGGCACAAACCTTCATATCAAGGCTGGATGAAGCAACCCAGCAGGAGGAAAAGGGCCCCAAGAACAAGCAAAAGAGTCAGACACCCCCACCCTCCCACTCCCACCATTAGGAGTCCCACAAGAACACCAAGCTACACAACCATAATATATACAGAGGACCTAGCTCAGACCCAGACAAGTTCCCTGATTCCTGACTCGTGCTTCGAATTTCCCCTGGCTCTGCGTAGTGTTTGGTTGTCAGTCTCTGCATCTGCTTCCATCCAGAGGCTGGATGATGCCTCTCTGATGACAACTGGGCTAGGCACCAATCCCTAGTATAACAGAATATCATGCTGACTTTTTTTTTTTTTTTTTTGCTACTTGTGTTTGGTTCTACTCTGGATCTCTGGGCTATCCTTCATCTGGTTCCTGATCATCTGGGCAGTGTCACACATGGAGTCCTTCACGTGGCATGGCTCTCAAGAAGTTGGGTCAGCCATTGGTTCGACACTTCCACAAGTTCTGTACCACCATTAACCCAGCATATCTTGTAGGCAGGACAGACTATAGGCCAAAGGTTTTGTGGATGGGTTGATGCCCCAGTCCCACTTCTGGGAGCCTTGCCTGACTATAGAAGATGGTTGGTGCAAGCTCCATATCCCCCATCACTAGAGTCTTCGCTAGGACCACTCTGTAGATTCCAGAAAGTTTCTACTGCACTAGATTTCTACCCTAAAATGCACCCCCCCCCCCAAATTCCAGTTGTCTCTCCTAGTACTTTCCGTTCATGCTACTTTATCCTAATAATCTCCCTTTAGACCCTCATTCCTCCTGTTCTGATTCCTAACACACACACACACACCCGTCCACCTGTAAGATCTATTTCCCATTCCCAGGAAGATCCATGCATCAGCCCTTGAGCTCTCCTTGTTAGCCTCTCTGGGTCTGTGGATTGTTCTTTTGTTTTGTTTTGTTTGAGACAGGGTTTCTCTGTAGAGCCCTGGCTGTCCTGGAACTCACTTCTGTAGACCAGGCTGGCCTCGAATCCAGAAATCTGCCTGCCTCTGCCTCCCAAGTGCTGGGATTAAAGGCACGCGCCACCACTGCCAGGCATGTGGATTGTTCTGAAAGCCTCAGTCTGTCTGTCTGCCTTCCCCCCCCACCCCCCCGTGTGTGTGTTCTTTGTTCCTCCTTCTCAATCCCTCTTTTCAACATCACCCATTATTCTGCTTTTGGTTAAAACCAAACAGTCAATCCAAGCAAGTGCACTGCACGCTTGCTTTGGGACTTCTGTGTGCTTCCAGGCTTCCACTCCAGTACCCATCTTCACTGTGAATGATTTTGCTAAAAGATGCAGTTCTTCTTCCATTACAGACTCTAAGTGCAGTACAATTAAAATGGAAACAAAAGGGAAAAGCCAGTTGTCTGGAAAGTATTCTACATTCCTTTAAATTACAAGCAATGGTGCTTATATTCAGAACAATAGGAACATATAAAGGAAATGAAGATTAAAAAAAAGCCTGTCCTTCCTTTTTCCCCAAATGGCACCCCATAGGATAATGAGCGAATGGATATAAAAATGAACAATAGTGGGGCTACATATGAAAACAGAGTGCTGAGGATAGATTTGTAGTTTACTGGTAAAGTGCTTACCCAGCATGTGGAAGGCACCAGGTTTAATTCCCTGCAGGGGGATTAAATGAAAGAAAGAAAGAAGGAAAGTAAGAAAGAAAGAAAGAAAGAAAGAAAGAAAGAAAGAAAGAGGAACGTGTCTTTTGAGACACAATGTCACTGTTGAGCCCAGGCTGGCTTTGATTTTTCTATTCTTCTACTTCTGCCTGATGAATGTTCAACCACAGGCATGTACCACCACCTTGAACTTAATATTTTGAATATACAAATGTTTTCAAATGTCCAGTGAAGCCTACATATATTCAACAGAATTTCTACTAAGAAAGAAATTACTTGATGTAACTAATAAGCCGTTTTAAATTCAGGGAGTTTTGGTATTTTCTTCTTTCTATCTGGTATCTTCCATTACAAATACAAACTGCAAAGTGAGCTTGTGGCTTGTGCCTGTAATCTCAGCTGCAGGAAGACTGAGGCTGAAGGATCAATGATTTAAGATCAGCCTGGACTACATTAAGTTAATCTCTAAAACAAAGCTTTCCGGACAATAAGCATAAACAAACAAGGAATGATAGTGCAAGAGGTTAGTGTGAGAAAACGTGCTTAGCAGGCAGAGACCTTAGGTTCAGAATACAGTACACAGACAAGCGAGAAACCCCTCCCTCAATCCCCCAAATAACAGCAACAAACAGCAAAAGCCCAGACTGCCAATTCAGAACTGCAGCAGCCTGCCCAGGAATCCAGCTTCTTTATCGGTAACAAACAGGCCAGAGGCCACCATGGTTTCATTGTGGAGACTCACTTGAACTCCCAGACTTAATATGAAGATTATTTTAAACTGATGCTATTAGAGATCCAGTAGATAGGGGGGTGGTGGTGGTGGTGGGGGATTTTGATGCTTGGCTTATCTGAGTGGAGCAGGAGCTTCTGGGCACTGTGGCCACTATAAATCTCTCCAGGGAGTTCCTGGCCAGGAAGGAAAGATCACACACACCTGCATAAACAAACATTATTTCACGTATACCTGTAGCCTCTTAGTGTGCCTGAGATACCATTCATCTTTCCTGAAGAAGGTCATTGCTCGCCCTGTAAGAGCCTTCCTTCTCCGTTCTCCCGTTTCTCCTTAGGCATCTACAACTCTAACTCTAAGCAGTTATTGAACCAGCCACTTCCTTTTTTTTTTTTTGGAAATAAACTTTTTTTTTTTTTTTTCTGAGAAAGGATCTCATTTAGTCCAGGTTGGCCTTGAATTCCTTATGTAGCAAAAGATGAATGACCTGAACGGATTCTCCTGCCTCTATTTTCAACTGGGATTACATTTTAGGACATCTCATTTGGTTTGTAAATACACCCCCCCCCCCGCCCCCAATCCCATTATTTTGGCTTTTGTCAGTTTAACTTGCAGTCTCTAGATACTTCAGCTAGAACCACAGAGAACATGTTTTTCTCTTATAAGAAAGTTAGACGTGGCTGCAAGCCAGACAGCTGTCTTTAGTAATAGTCCAGGAAGCCAAACAACAATGTCTCTAGTATATGGTTCAAAATGGCTAGAACGTTGCAACAGGCAGATAGCTTAACTTTGTATTTCCATGGCATCAGCCAGAGAAAGTCACATATGCATCCTTCACTGACTACTCAGGGTGCTCTGCTCTGAGTCTGCTGTAGCTTCTCCATGTTCCCAGACTAGATAATCAGGGCACACTGAGTTTCTCCTTTGTTCTCTAAGGGTTTCTCTTCCTTGCTCTGAACTTTTGCCAAAACCCAAGCTAACTGCTACTGATACAGTTAGCATCAAAACTGTATTTTCTCTTCCTATTTGATTGTTCTTTATTTCCACAGCTGTGAGTTTCATTCCCACAGCTTAGAAATTTCTCTGAAAACAGCTTGTAGAGTCAAATAAATATTTATTTGTTATGATGCTTTCTATATAGTCTCTATTTCTTTTAGCTCTTGACTGAAGTTTTTGCATTTTTTGCTGATATTAGTACAAACACTCTTATTTCAAGCAAATCAATCTTTAAAATGACAGAGAGATCAATAAGAGACAGCTGCAAATAAGCCTCCTATTCTCTAAGTTCTAGAAGAGTCTCAACACATCCAATATGATTTCTCTGCTGGTGAAATGAGCCAATTCAAGCCAGATTAGAATATGTTAAAGGCAGGTTTATTGGGAAGTTGCTCTTGGATGGACCAGTTCACTGGCCCCAAGGACTGAGGCCATGGGAGTCTCCATGGGGAGGATTGGGCAAGGGGAAAGAGGAAGAGAGAAATGGTGCACCTAGAGAGAGAAGAGAAAAGAAGGAGGAGGAGGAGGAGGAAGAAGAGGAGGAGGAGGAGGAGGAGCAGCGAAGGAGGGGAAGACCAAAATGCCTGGATTATATAGGGAAGAGCCTCTGGGGGAGGGCAGCCCAGCCCCCAGGCTGGTATATGACTACTGAATTTGGTTGTAAAGGAGATGAGAACATTCAAGTATAGAAGCATTGGTTGTAGTGGAGAATTTGTTAAAGGGTTCCCAATGGGTCGCACTCGTACTACACCTGCCCAAGAGCCCTCTGGATTCAAGAATGAAACACACACACACACACACACACACACACACACACACACTGGCTAATTTTGTTATGCCTTGACTAGCTCAACGGCTGAGCATTTCTCATCCTCCCAGTGCCTAACATACATTCTATCCTCCAACTTTCCTGAGTTAACTTGATAAATCAACATTTCATCTATGCTACCCCAGACCCAATGGGGGAGTGGACCTAAGGGCCACTTTCTCAAATTCTTACATGGCTGGCTAAGTGGGTTTAACAAATTCACTCCTACATTGGTCTATGAAAATCAAATTTCTTCTTCTCTTCCTCCTCTTCTTCCTCTTCCTCCTCCTATTCCTTCTCCTCCTCCTTTGAGGAAAAGGTCTCTCTATGTAGCTCTGGCTGTCCTGGGACTTGCTGTGTAAACCAGGATGGCCTTGAATTCATAAAGATCCACTCAATTCTGCCTCCCCAATGTGTTCCTTTATTCTTCATTCAAAAAAATTGGGCCTTAGGAATTGCATCCAAGTTTTAAATTCAGTGTAACCTTTTAAAATATTCTCTGTCCCTAAACACACACATCACCACTGAAAAGAAAACAGTAAGACCCAGGCTAGTTAGTTAGTGCTGCAACAAAGAAAATGTCTTAAGAAGCTGTATGTAGAGCTCAGGGTTAAATGTGTAGCCAGGCCCTGAGTTCATTCTTTGTAAAGAGAGAGAGAGAGAGAGAGAGAGAGAGAGAGAGAGAGAGAGAGCAAGAGAGCATTGTTGAATACTAGATGGACTGGCATTTTAAAAAAAGACTTTTATTTTTATTTTAAAGTGTGTGTGTGTGTGTGTGTGTGTGTGTGTGTGTGTGTGTGTGTGTACTCTGCGTACTCACAGAGGCCAGAAGAGAACATCAGATCTCTGGGAACTGAAGTTAAGGGTGGCTTCAAACTCTGCCAGACATGGGTACTGGAAAAGGAACCAGTGTCCTCTGGAAACCAGTACTCACTTTTAATTGAGAAGCCATCTTTCCAGCCCTTGGACTGACATTTTTACTAGTGTTCAATATGTTAATATTTGGAAAAGAACCCTTCTACAGTTGCCCTCAGCCTCAGTGGTCTCTCTTTTGCTTGCGCTTCTTCCCTCCCTGACACACTCTCTCTCTCTCTCTCTTTCTCTCTCTCTCTCTGTCTCTCTCTGTTTTGTTTTTTGAGATAGGGTTTTACTATGTATCCTTGCTTGGCATGGAGCTTGACATGTAGACAAGGCTAGACTCACAGTAATACACCTGACCATCACCTACTCATTGAAAACAAAATTTATCGTATACACATAGGTGTTTCCTCTGCATGCGTGCTGTGTGCCACATGCTTGCCTGGTGTCAGAGGCACCCAGAGGAGGGTCTCAAATCTCTTGAAATTGGAGCCTAAAGTGATTGGAATTCATCATGTGTGACCTGCACCAGAATTCTCTGGAAGAGCAACCAGTGCTGTCAACTGCTAAGCCATCTTTCCACCACCTGCTTCAGTTACACCTAAATGGAGCTATTGCAGATAGACTTGGCCATTGAACTGTAAGTAAATGATAGGGTTAGAAAAGCATGGGAAATATCTCTGGGAATATGGCATGTTTGGAGTATTCTCAGAGTGTGCACCAAGGTGAGAGTGGTGTCTAATTCCAGTCATCTGCACTCAGGGGCAGAAGCAGGAAGGATAAGACATTCAAATCCATCCTCAGGTACCGTGCAAGTTTGGGACCAGCTAGATAGATAGGGTAATCATTGTATCTGGTTATCTACTTCAGGTACATTGGTCAGATGGAGGCTCATCCATAACGGGTTCTACAGAGAAACAGAATAGATAATTCATGGTCTCTGATTCTTGTCCCATGGTTCTGACTCAGAAGGCAAGTTTTTTTTGTGATAAAGCTATTTAAGGGAGAGCGATAGCCTTCCCATGTGTCTCTTAATGAAAGCTATTCCCCTTTTCTACGTGAATGAAAGTTCATCCAGTGGATGAATGTGCATTTTTAAAATCATGGGAATGGCCACTGTAAGCACTTGATCCATTTCTCTGGTGTAAAGCATGGTTGCTAGGCTGTGTTATCACAGTGTGAGGCTGAACACAGTTCAGCTAGCACACACAACTTTACTGTAGGGTTTCAGTTAGAATCCCAATGCCCTCAGGCCCAGGGCTTTAGGCATTGGCAGTTTATATGTACCCAGTACAGAGAGGCTTTGTTTGAGACTTAGAAGGCAGTAACTCATTTAGCATCTTTAAAATGGCCAGAATATTCGAATAAATGCAGCCTCACAGCATCTTGCTAATGTAAAATATCAGAGGCACCCAGAGTAACAGTAACAGCTTGGAGAGACTCTAATAGTCCCTCTTTAATTTTGGGCCTGACACCTGGCAACATTTCAAGCTATAAATAGAGTGAGGGAGGAGGGAGGGAAGCCAAAGAGATTTTCTGCTGCAGTCTCAATACATTGAATGGGAAGGACTTAGGAAAGAAGAATTAAAAAAAAAAAAAAAATCCCATCTAGAAATATATTAGGGGCTCATTCTGCTGAAGGTCTTGTAGTTAAAGCACCCTGAATTCTAATAGGATTTGCAGGATGTCTTGAGACTATGGGTGGGGCTATAGGAAGCTGTTTAATCTGTCTACCATTAAACCTGGGTTGAAAGCCTCCAGGACTCAAGGCTGCAAATTTAGGGGCAGGGGCCATGTATCCTCTTCCAGGCTTATTCAATATCAAACTCTCCAGCATCAGGAGGGCAGAGAGGTTAGTGTGAAGAAGGCAGAGAGTGTTCAAATGGTTCCAACTACGTCCCGAAGAGGATGTTGTTAGTGGCAGTGAAGTACCTCATAGGCAAAGAGCCAGACAAGGCTTCTTTTCCTTATGCAAACTGCTAAATGTGTTAGTGGGCCAATAAAACGAAACTTTTCCTCCTTTGCAATGTTTTCATTTCTTTCTTAGTTCTCTCGATCAGATACAGAGAATTGAGAGGTTAGAGAGATGGTGAGTGCCCTTGCAAACCCCAGAGGACTGGAGATTGATTTAGGTTGACTCACAACCATCATGAACTCCAGCTCCAGAGAATCTGATTCTTCTGACATCTGAGGGTTTGCATTCTGACAAACTTGCATTCATGTGTTCATACCCACACTCGGACACACACCTATACATAACTCAAGATTAAAATCATAAGATCTATAGTTTTTCTGAAAGCATTGCAGATTAGATTAAATTCTACATGCTAGGAAGAGTTCCTGTCATCCTGTTGCATCCCAGCCTGGAAATCCAGGAATGTATGGAGGCAGAAATGACCGTGCTTGGTAGATGAATCTTCTGCCAGCACATTTGAAGATAAAGAACACAGACAGAAAAGGTCAAGCAAGTAAGGCTCAGCTCTCAGCCCTCTTGCCATTGACTTCAGGATCTCCAAACCCAGTGTTGGACTTTTTGTCAGTGTGGCAGTTATCTGAGATAAGCCATCAAAAAGGTAGGGGGGGGGGCTGAAGGGCTGGCTCAGTGGCAAAGAGTGCCTTCCAGAAGACTAGGGTTCGCTTTCAGGATATATGTTGGACAGCTACCACCTGTAACTCTAGGCCCAGGGGATATGATTCTTTTGGCCTCCTAGAGCACCCTCATATATGTGTGTATACAAGTGTGCGCGCACGCACCACTATACATAAATAAAAAACACCTAAAGAAAGAAGGACTTGTTGGTTAATGGTGTCAGAGATTTCGTCATGATCTCATGGCTGTCTGTCTTAAGGCACCGGACCATGCTGGCTCTTTTTTAATATTTCCTGCAACACCATGGTGAGAAAGCATGGTGAAGGGCAGGTAGAACAGAACTGCTTACCTCCTGGCAATCAGGAACAGGAAAGGGCAAAGGTCAAGATATATTTTTCAGAGGCATATCACTAAGGATCTCCTTCTTCCTGGTTTCTACCATGTGCTGAGTGCCATGATCTTATAAATCCACGAAGACACCAGAACCAATGTGACTGACAGAAGAAAGAGTTTATTTGCAGCTTATAGTTTTAGAGAACTAGAGTCTATGTCCATCATGGGGGAGAGCATGGTGGCAGGCATGGTGCTGGAAGTAGCTGGGGTCTCATGCCTCGACACAGTTAGCAGATACAGAGAGAGCTGACTGGGAATAGTGTGGGATTCTGAAATGTCAAAGCCCACCTTCGGGGTCATATCTCTCAGTCCTTCCCAAATAGTTTCACCAACTGGGGACCAAGCCTTCAAATATGGGAACCTATGGGGCCATTCTCATTCATATCACCACAGAATTAATCCACTGTTAAAAGTCTTAAGTCCTCAAGAATCTATCTCTTTCCCAAAGACCACCAGCTGCAATGCAGCCTTTAACAAGTCATTGAGAAATATTTCTTATTCAAACAATATCCCTCATCTTCTAAAGGAGCTGAGTGAATGAAGCAAGAAAGACCCTCTTTAAGGGTCTAATGTAGGGTTGGCACTTTAACGCTCTTGGTTGCATCTCTTCCTTTGGAATAGTAAGAGACACTATGGACAAGCTCTCCGTCTGTAGTCCAGGTTTGCCCAAAAATTTAGTATACAGCCTGAGCTGGCTTTAAAGTCACAGTGATCCTTTTGCCTCAGCATTCCATCTATGGGGATTATAGGGGTGTCGTTATCAGTTCATAATTTTTTATTAGATGAATTCATTCAACTAAATTTTTTTCCTTTATTATTTTTTGACTTTAATGTCAAGTACGGGAGAAATAACATTTTTCTACTTTCCAAGAGAAAACTGTCAGTCTCAAATTTAAGAGCAAGCTTAAGTGTCCCCTCAATACCTCAAGGCAGTTGGGAGATCTGATCCCGACCCTCTCCCCGGGTTATGAGAGCAGGTGAGCTGGTCCTGCTCCTGTCTGGGTGCAGCATTTGGGAGACAGGCTCAGCACCTCACCTGGGTAGCACAATAGGGCTAGCCCTGGTTGAGGAGGCTTAAATGAGCTAGCATTGTGAGGAAGAGCTGCGGAAAGCTGGCCCTGACACTTGTCTGCTGTGAGGTGGCCTGTGGTGGGGGGAAATGTCCTCTGCCTCCTCACCCCTCACCACCTGAGGCAGTTGGAAGAACCGATTCCAGGGTCCTGAGAGTGAATGAGGAGAGCCTGAACCTTCCTGGTGAGCAGGCCCTGCTTGTCTGGGCAACACAGTAGAGCAGGCCTTGGTGGAGGGGGCACAGGTGAGCTGGCCCTGAGGGTGAAAGCACTGAAGAGCTGGCCCTGCCACTCATCTAGCATGAGATGGCATGGGTGTGTGCACACACAGGAGGTGATGTCCTTTCCCTCCCTCCCATGCCATCTGCAGTATCCAGGAAAGCAAGCTCTGGGGTCATGAGAACAGGAGAGCTAGCCCTGACCCCTCACTGGCTTGAGAGAGAGAGAGAGAGAGAGAGAGAGAGAGAGAGAGAGAGAGAGCCCTGCACCTTCACCTGGACAACACAGTTGCTGGCCCTGATGGTACAGGCTCAGGTGAGTCAGCCCTGAGGATGTGAGAGAAGGAGAGTGGGTCCAGCCCTCAGCATCTGCAGCACTTGGGAAAGTGGGCCCTGAGCCTTGACTGGACAGCACAGTGGAACTGGTTCTGGAGGCATGGGTGAGGCTGAGCTGGCCCTGAGGGCATGAGAGCAGGAGAGCTGACCCTGCCACTGAAGATGGTGGCAGTGGGTGGCCTAGCCACAGCAGTGCTGAAGAGCTTGCCCTGGTGGTGCAGATAAGGGAGAGCCAGTGTGCTGACCAGGTTGGCTGTCACCTAGGCTCAGATCCAGGGCTCTGAGCTGGCCCACCTTAAACTGTATGTTATCTGCAAAGGGTTGGGGTGCATGACGTTGACCTAGGGACACAGGATCTCTACAACACAGGGCAACAACGGGATAACCTGGAGGAGTCATGGTGAGAGTACAGTATTGACGGTCTCACAGAAGCCCGAGATCTCAGGCCAGCCTGATGACTCATTGCAATGATCATTTGCAAGGGAAGATGTATGGACAGGAGGATGTACTGTGGGACACATTGTGAAACACTACAGCTTCCACAATGAGATGTTTTTCTAGGCCTTTTTGTTTGTTTGATTGTTTGGTGTGTGTATGTGTGTGAATTTTATTTGGGGGTGAGGTTGTAAGGGTGAAGGGCAGATATGAGGGGACAGGGAAATGATCAGGACAAGGGTGCATGATGTAAAACTCACAAGGAATCCATAAAAAAAATTTTTTTTTTAAAAAAAGTAAACGTAACCATTATTTTTAGCTTACAAATTTTATTTATAATTTATTTACATTTACTCATTTTTATTTTAAGTGAAATGCTTGGAAGCTTTTGGTTTAGGTGTGCTCTTGTCTGACTGGTCTTTCAGGCAGATGTTCTGTCTAGAGTATTGAGACAAGGATTAGGCAGTAGAAGCAAAAATAATTTGTAAGTTAGTAGTAATCTAGGTAAGAGGTAAAAGTGATTTACACTTAGACAGTAATAGAGTGTTGATATAACTCTGGATGTGTTTGGAAGGGTAACATTTATAATGATTTGTTGATGAACAATGTAAAGTGATGTTTTATTTAGGATTTTATTGCTGTGAAGAGACACTATGACCAAGGCAATTCTCATGAAGGACAACATTTAATTGGGTCTGGCTTACAGTTTCAGAGATTCAGTCCATTATCATCATCACAGGGAGATTGGCAGCATCCAGGCAGACATGGGCTGGAGAAGGAGCTGAGAGTTCTACATCTTTTTTTTTTTTTTTAAGATTCATTCATTTATTATATGTGTAACCTGTAGCTGTCTTCAGACACTTTTTTCTTCTTGCTCTGGTCCTGCTCACTGTAGCTGTCTTTAGACACCCCAGAAGAAGGTGTCAGATCTTATTACGGATGGTTATGAGCCACCATGTGGTTTCTGAGATTTGATCTCAGGACCTTTGGAAGAGCAGTCAGTGCTCTTAGCCGCTGAGCCATCTCTTCAGCCCTGAGAGTTCTACATCTTGATCCACAGACAGGAGAAGGAGACTATGAGCCACACTAGGCATAGCTTGCGCATATTTGAGACCTCAAAGTCTGCCCCAACAATGACACTTCCTCCAACAAGGCCACACCTACTCCAACAAGGCTATACGTCCTAATAGTGCCACTCTGTATGGGCAAGCATTCACACACATGAGTCTATGGGGTCATTTCTATTCAAACCATGTCAAGTGAGAAACTGAAGACCTTATCAACCTTGTGGATGACTGTAAGAGTTTCAGCCTGAATCTCTAAAGAGTAGCTTCTACATTTCAAGGACAATAGAAACCCTGAAAAGAAAGTACAAAGAGGGTAACAGACATTAAAAGTGAAGTTGGAGAGATGACTAAGCAGTTAGATCACTTACTGCTATCCAAAGGGACTCCCGGCTTGATTTCACAGCTCTCTGTAACTCCATTCTCAGGGGATATAACACCCTCTTCTGGTTGTTTGTTTGTTTGTTTGTTTGTTTCGAGACAGGGTTTCTCTGTGTAGCCCTGGCTGTCCTGGAACTCACTCTGTAGACCAGGCTGGCCTCGAACTCAGAAATCAGCCTGCCTCTGCCTCCCAAGTGCTGGGATTAAAGGCATGTGTCACCACTGCCCGGCTAACACCCACTTCTGACCTCTACAGACAATGTATGCATGTAGTGGATGAACATACACTCAACAGGCAGGCATGCACGCACACATAAAACAAATAAAATTTTAAAATAAAGAGAAAAAGAAAAGAAACAGGACAATGGCTAAAGTACCCTTCACAGATGCTAGGATGAACAAGTGCTTACAGAACTGATCAGGGAAAGGACAGAGAAAAAAATAGAGGGGATTGACCGTGAGGAATTGTTTTCAGCCGGGAGTCACTAAATAGATCTTTTCCAACCTCTCAGTCATGATGATGGTAATGCCTCCTGTCTTCTTTGCTTGTCTACTTTGTCTTTCAGTGACAGACACTCATCCGTTTATCTTTCCAGTAAGGCATGTCCTGTCTGGTTCAGCCCATAAGTACAGAGATCTCTTTCATCTGAACCCATTGCCTTTTTAATTAAAAAACAATGGGTACACCAAACCACACAAAGTATACATACTTATTGGCTACCTCACGATATTTAGATACATGTATATGTTGTTATATGCTTAGAATCAGGGGGAAACATGGCTGTCTCCCCAAGTATTTACCACCTCTTTGAGGAAAAATGACATTCAAAGACTTTTCTCCCAGCTCTTTGAAATACACAGTGCATTATTGCCATCAGTGGTTGCCCCACTGTGGAAAAGCACACTTGAATGGCTCTTATGATCTTTTCCATTAAATTGGTTATTAGTCTTCTTTTTGTACTCAGCTATCTTTCCCATTACACTGTAAGCCCCTTCATGGCAGTGCTCATGCTCTGCCTGAAGTATCCAGCAAATGCTAGCTGACTCTCTCTTCCATTTGCCTAGAAACTAATTTCATTTATTACAGACTCTGGAAAAGAGGTGTTTATTATTTTCCATGTGAAAGTTCTTCATATCCTAAAACTAATATTAACCTGCTCTTTGGTATCATATTTTTAATCATTATTTTAAATTTTTTCCTTTTAAAAATGTTGTACATTAGGGTGTTGTGTCTGTGTGAATGTGGATCATATGTCTATATCGCATGTATAGTGCCTGTGGAGACCAGAAAAGGGTGTGAGATTTCCTCAGACTGGAGTTACAGGTGCTTGTGAGCTATCTGATATGGATGCTGAAAAATGAACTGGGCCATACCTTCTGCTGGAGACCTACATAAGGACAATGGAAGAAGGAAGACTCACTCTTCACCTGCTTACACTTACTTGCCAGTACATCTGTTGGAACCCACTTCTTCAGGATTCCAGCTTATACAGAAGACCAGCTGAAACAACCAGTCTCATGGGACTGAGCAACTACTAGATTCTTGGACGCCCCATTCACAGCTGCCCAGTGGGTTAGTTGGAGTGCAGACTGTAAGTCATTACACTAAATTTCCTTAATATATGGGGACATTCCATAAATTCTGTGACTCTAGAGAACCCTGACTAATACACTCATTTTATTTCTCTTTGGGTAGAATATTGGCAGGAATAAATGTTAAAATGGATCCTTTATTTAGTGAACAGGAAACAGAGATTGGGGAACTCAGAAAGAGACCAGAGGGAAACAGCCTTAGTTAGCATCTGCTCCCAGACACCTACTTCTTCCAACCATGCACCATCTCTTAATTTCTGTCACTTCCTAATGATATCATCATAATAGAAATTCTTCAAGAGATTACTCTATCAGCCAGGCCACACCCTCATCATCTGATTGTCTCTAGAAACATCTTCACAGATGCACCTGGAAGAGTGGATATTAGCCCTCTAGCTGTGTCTTAATCCAATTAGTCAACAATCAAGTTGAACACTATACTTCAGCCCGGCTTTCATCATTTCCTCACTCTAAGTTCCTAAGTTCCTAAACCCAAGACAGGTGATTTCTTTTCTTGTTTGGATAGCTGAAAACCACCAGCTTTAGACCATCCAAGCATTTCAATAAGGACTTATTTTTCATAGACTTGCAACTATTGGTATCTTACCGAACTTCTTGAATTGAAAGATTTTATCTCTCCCTTCCCCCCATTTTACAACAATAGCTGTTCATAAATCCGTGGATTTATTTAAGCACAGGAACAGTCCTAAGAATACTAAATTACAATGAAAACAAAGGTCTGTATTGAAGTTGCTTATACATACCCCACTCTTGATTCCTTTAATAGGATCCTGCGTGTCCTGGAGATGAAGCAATCTTGGGGTTTAGGAAGGATGCTCCCCTCCCCCTTGATTTCTCACATTTATAGTTTTCTTTAAAGCTTTATTTATTTATTTTATGCATATGAACACACTGTAGCTGTACAGATAGTTGTGAGCTATCATATGGTTACTGGGAATTGAACTGAGGACCTCTGCTCTCTCCGGCCCCGCTCCCTCCGGCCCAAAGATTTACTTATTATTATATGTAAGTACACTGTAGCTGTCTTCAGACACACCAGAAGAGGGCATTAGATCTCATTATGGATGGTTGTGAGCCACCATGTGGTTGCTGGGATTTGAACTCACGACCTTTGGAAGAGTAGTCAGTGCTCTTAACCGCTGAGCTATCTCTCCAGCCCCACATTTATAGTTTTAATAGCATCTTTTAGAACTACATTTATTTGTTATTTAGTGTGTGTGCGTGTGTGTATACGTGCCACAACACACTAGTGGAGGTCAGAGGACAACTTGTAGGAGTCAGTTTTGTCCTTCCACTATGTGGGTCCCAGGGATCCAGCTCCGGTTGTCAACCTTTACCCATTTTGCTCTTTCACTGCCTTGATAGGATCTTGATCATTCCTATTTTGTTTTTAGACATGATCTTCTGTGCCAGGGAATAAGGTCTTGTGCTATTCATGACATGCACTCGAGGTCTTTCCTCCCCTCTCAGCTGTGTTACATTTGACCAAATGAATTCGATTCATTGAGTACAGTAGCCTCATGTGGCCACATGCTTACAAATAATTTAGAATTTTCTGTTATAAAATGTTTAGGACTCTGAGCACATGTTCCTTACCACAGACAGATACTGTATGTATCCCTTTGAAGGCTGGAGTTGTGAAGAAGAACAATGTGTCGTGTGTGTGTGTGTGTGTGTGTGTGTGTGTGTGCGTGTGTGTGGTATGAGTGCATGCATGCCTGTAAACACAAGGAAATCTCTATGAAATTGGTGTGTAAAACTAGGATTTGAGCTGAGATTAATGGCCTACTTGTCTCATAAAAGGGGCAATTATGTTTTGAAGCTTCTGGGGAAAGACCACAGATTCAATCCAGATTATAACTAGTGAAATTTATTAAAGTTGCTAACAGGGCAGCAATCTCTACGTCAAACTTGAAACTGTCTAGAGAAAGGGGTTGAAGGATTGTTGAAAAGGTAATCATCACAAGAAGACCTTGAGTATCTGTATAAGCAAGTCAAGAGCTGTTCTGCTCTGCCAAGATTAGGTAGTAGTCAAAGCAACCTCAAAGCGTTCTTTGAATGTCTTCATAAGCGGGTTACAGAAGCCAAAAAAGCAGTTAATCATATGGTAACAAAGCAGATGGTCACAGCAGTACACTTCTCCTTGGTGTGTGTGTGTGTCTGTGTGTGCGCATGAGTCAGGGTACTGAGAACTTGTCTTCCAGGGCCTGGAGTCAGAGATAAATGGTGAGTGGGTGCCAAGATGAATGTCTAACATGAAATGGAATATCTTTAGCCATCATAGTCCTATGTCTAGCGTCCCAGCACTTGGGAAAAGGCGGGATGATCAGGAACCAAGGTCATTCTTGTCTACATAGTGAGTTTGAGACCAGCCTGGGCTACATAAAAACCAAGAAAACCACCCACAAAGAAAACAGTCATATTGGATTATGGTTTACACTAATAATAATAATTTTAACTTAATTAACTCTTAAGGTCTCTTTTCAGATATAACCACACTGCTAGATAGTGGGTCTTAGAACTTCAGGACCTGAGTTTTTTTAATGAGTGCAATCTAGCCCATAACATACTCCTAAGGAAGAATAAAGAAAGAGGAAAATTAGAAATTATTAGTGATTAACATTTAGAGGAAGGGCTTGGCAGAACTAAGGCTTAGACATGTGAGAAAAATTAGAGTTGGTTTTAGTATTTGTATCCCTGGGTTCCCAATCGTAAACCACAGAGCTTAGGGAGAAAGTCAAGACATAAATTCCTTGCCATGTAAGCATGTAGATCTGAGTTTGATCCCCAGAACCCACATTAATAATAATAATAATAATAATAATAATAATAATAATAGCCAGATGTAGTGGTCTACATTTGTAATCTCAACACTAGAGAGTTGGAGTCAGAAGGAACCCTGGGACTTGCTGGCTAGTCAGCCAAGCCTACTTGGTGAGTTCTAGGCCCTGTGTCAGAAGAATAACAAAATGTGGACCATACCTGAGGTTTCTAATACAGAGTAGGATAAACTTCATATGTTTTCTTCTTTAGCTGTCCTTCAACCTAAACAAAAAGCAAAGGAGAAAACAAAACAAACACTCAGAACTGAATTAAGACAGTCTTGCAGATCTTAGCAACAAAAGACAGTACACTTAAAACGACAGAAGACAAACACGTTGAATCCTTCAGCTGACCCAACTGAGAAATTTCGAGGCTATGGCTAGGTGAGGAGAACCTGATTCTTCTTATCATGTTGTAGAGACAAAATCAAGAAGTATCTGGGAGGTTGTGGATGCTAATGATTATGTGACAGAATCCTAGAACGCAGTGAGCCACCCTAAGGAGTCTCTGAGCTGTGGACAAGGCTTCCCTAGAATTTTCAGAGAAACACTGGTCAGCATAGGCTTGAGACAAGTGATGCCAGGCTAGGAAGATGGCCAATAAAGGGTTAGAGGGAGAAGTATGGGACATCTTCCCAGGACCAGACAAAAGCTTTCCCAACAACCAGACTAAGAAGTGCAGGGCTCAGGGAACATTGGGGACAATACTGAGAAAGACTTTGTTTTGGCAATGGGAAATAATTAGTTCTAGATTAATCATGGCTTTCACCATTTCTAATAATTTAATAAGGAAGAACAAAAATAAAAAGCAAAACCAAAAAGGAGCCAACACTTTCAAGTAGTTTAACTGTATCCAAGAGAGACCTCAAGAACAAACTGACCAATAATGAGAAAAGTCAATGGACCAGAGAAGGAATTACTAACAAAACAGCTTCCATCTGCGGCAGAGGAAAGGACCGTGAAGTGGTGTAACTGCACTGCATGTGCTGAACAACTGCATGAGAAACATGAGCACCTAGGCCAGTTTTCTTTTTGTGGGCTGGAGAGATAAGATTGTTTCATGTAGCTCAGGCTATCCTCAACTCACAGTCCCCTTGTCTCTGCTTCCCGAGTGATGAGAATACAGATGTGAGCCATCACACTCAGCAAAGACACCTTTTAAGAAGTAACTTTCTCTTTCATACCTTCATAATATACGTTTATCATATCCTTCCTCAGCCAGGGATTATCTCATGTCCTCCCAAACACACGGTTTTATAAAGGACTCAACGCGATGTTTTATAGATAGACATGATAATATCATAATAATGTTTAATTGATTTTCATTTGTGTATGTGATATATATATATATATATATATATATATATATATTTGTGTGTGAGTGTGTGTGTGTGTGTGTGTAGGTACATTCGCCTGTGTGTGAGCATGCAGAGCCAGAGAACAATGTCAGGTATCTATCTTTACACTTGCAACATTATTATTATTATTACCATCATTATTATTACTATCATTATCATTATTGTTACAATTATTATTTAAAGATTTATCTATTTATTTCGTGTATATGAGTGCTCTATCTGCATGTACACCTGCATGCCAGAAGAGGGCATTAGATCCCATTATACATGGTTGTGAGCCACCATGTGGTTGCTGGGAATTGAACTCAGGACCTCTGGAAGAGCAGTGAGTGCTCTTAACCACTGAGCCATCTCTCCAGCCCACAACCTTATTTTTTGAGACAACATTTCACTGAACCTGGAACTCATTTTTTCAGACAGTTTGGTGAGTGTGGTCCAGGATTTACCTGCCTCCACCCTTTAGTCAGAGGGTATATGGGCTTAGAGAGGTACTATGACTGGCTTTTATGTATGTTCCAGAGTTCTGAACTTAGGTCCCTTTGCTTACAAAGCAAGCATTTTAAGCACAGAGCCATCTCCCAAGCCCCAAGCTTGATTTTCATAACCAGAAATGTGAAGCTATCCACATTCCCGCAGATGAAAATACTGAGAGCAGATTGTCATAATTATATAATGAAATACTGCTCAGCAATAAAATAAAAGGTGTGGCCCTATGTAATAACATTAGCAAGCCTCAAAGAAAGTGTCTTGAGAGAAAAAGAAAAAACAGGGAAAGATATTTATCAACGGTGATGAAGAGGAACTGAAAAGTGGACTAGGTTCCCAAGGTTATCCAGAATCCTTCTCGGGATGAAATTAACTCATTATCTTGAGCTTTTGAGTTTGGTTTCATGGAGGTACATGGTACATAGTTGTCAAAACTTATGAAATTGTCTTCTTTAAAAGATATCAATTATATTTCTTTTTTAAAAGTTGTGATCAGGGCTGGAGAGGTGGCTCAGCGCTTAAGAGCACCAACTACTTTTCCAGAGGTCCTGAATCCAATTCCCAGCAACCACATGGTGTTTGCCAACCATCTATCAGGGGATCTGATGCCCTCTTCTGGTATGTGGGTGTACTTGCAGCAGAGCACACATATATTACATAAAGTAAATACTTAATATTTTTTTAAAAAGTTGTGATCATTGACAAGAGTTCCAGCTTTTAGATGGATCTCATTGGGAAGATGTTACATGCTAACCTGTACTTATATGTAATTTGCACTCTAAAATTCTAAAGTGCAATTGCTGTAGCAAATTCTTGCTCTGAAGACATGTTTTTCTCCTCATGGATTTTTGTCTTTGTTTTCGGAGACAGAGGTTCATGTAGCCCAGGCTAGCCTCACATTTTTACTTCTGATCTTGCAGATTTTCACTCCCAAGTGTTATGATTATAGTTTGATGCCATGCCTAGTTTATGTGGTGGTAGGGATTGACCCCAGGGCTTCGTGCATGTTAGGCAAACATTCTGTTATCTGAGCTAAAGATACTTTTTTTTTTTTTTTTTTGAGACAAGCTCTCTCAATGTAACTCAGGCTATTCTAGAACTTGCTGTGTAGCTCAGGCTAGCTTCAAACTCACAGGGACAGAGGTACAGAGATTTGTGTGCCTCAGCCTAAATGCTGAGAATATAGCTGTCTACCACTATGACTGAGTTCCATAGACTGTTGATAAATAACAGTTGTCTTCAACTTCATTTACAGTGAATCCTACTTTTCCAGATGGGACTTTTGAGCTTCAACAGCCTTATATGACATTTAGAGAACATTTGGACAGCAAGATATTGGATTTTGTGTTCCAGGTCAATAGGAAAGAGAATGAAGAGGGGATAACATTCTGGCCAAATCTGTAACAACCAAGAGGCTGGGTGGTCAGGACCTGCCATTAGTTTGGGGATATTATGTTGTCCTCTGGAATGGGGTCACTTTGTGCACCCGGGAAATCTTCTAGCTCTCCTAGAGATGATTTAACTTTGTAACTTTCGTGAGGAGGAGAGGCACAGAGATCAGGACTTGCTGATTACCAACAAGGTTGACAACAGATCTTTTAATCTTTGTTATGCCTGACGTTAAATAATGCAAGAGACATGTAGGAGCACTTCTGCACCAGCTCACTGAGCTGCTGCGAACCTCTGGAGTCTGGCTACTCACAGTGTATTTAGCAGGGCTCAGCCTCTCCTGCAAGCTTATTAGCAATTCAGTATCTCCAGCTTCTCCCAGACAAGCTGGATCAGTATCTGCATTTTAACAAGGTC
Organism: Rhynchomys soricoides; assembly: GCA_019843965.1. NCBI lineage: Eukaryota > Metazoa > Chordata > Mammalia > Rodentia > Muridae > Rhynchomys > Rhynchomys soricoides. The sequence goes on along the minus strand of JADRCH010000180.1, from coordinate 4,451,339 downwards.
TTTCAGTGATTGGTATGTATATGTGAGAAACTCTGTCTAAAGGGCTCTCTTTACTGCCACTGCTTAAATACTGCTATGACTTTGAGAAAGTAACTTCATTCTTCTAAGTTGTTAGCAAACAGTGGGAGGGGAAATGAAAGTAGAAACTACTCTACATTGCTCATAAGACTTGGGTTGAGAAGCCTTGTGAAGCTCTTGCACACTGGCTGCTTGTCCACTATAACAATTATTTTATAATTGTGAGGAGAAAATTCTCTTTTAGTAGTAGATTGGGGATAAATTAGTGTGAATTGTCAACTTGACAGAATCTAGGATCTCTTGAGATATGGGCTTCTGGGTATGCCTGTTAACTGAGATGGGAAGACCCATCTTAATTGTGGGTGTCATCATTCCCTAGGTAGGAGACCTTGGGTTGTATAAACGGAGAGAATCGAACAGATTCTGAACATGCAAGAGTGACAGGGGATGTCTTAATCAGCATGAACTGTTGTAACAGGTGAAGTAACGGAAATGTAGTTTTCTCATGTCTGTACTACAGAAGTCTGAGAAAGTCCTCTCGCTTCCTTCTCCCCACTTCTTATCTACCCCCCCTCTCTGCTTCAGATACCATCATGAGGCCACAGCCATAAACCTTTATGACTCAGTCTAGCCAAATTAGTACCCAAAGGTTCCATTACCAAACAGCATCATGCTGAGGAGTTTCAACATATGAGGCTGAAGTGATGACATAACTTGTAATCCTAGCACTCAGAAGATCAAGTCAGGATGATTAGGAATTTGAGGCTAGCCAGGGCTACCTAGTAAGACTTTATCATATATAGACAAAAATCCAAATAGTCACCAAAACATCAACATTTGAATTTTAAAATACAAACATTCAGTCAATTACAGAGAATACATTTGCTAATAATGTCATTACTATATTTTTCTATGCATGACAATTTTGGTCATTAGAATTTAAATGACATGGAATATGATCATGAAGATCACGAATTTCTTTCTGGAGAAATGCTCTCAAAATGTTCTGGAGTGCCTGTAGCTGTTCAGATGTTTGTGACAACATTGATGGAGTCTGGATCCTGCTGACTCATCCCATGCTTTGCAGTTTGACAGGGAAACAGCACAGGACTGGCTTAGCTACTTTTCCACTGCAGTGATAAAACACCATGAACAAGACAATGTATAAAAATGTTTAACTGGGCTCACACTTCCAGCGGGTTAGAGTCCACTTTGACTGAGCAAAGTCATGGGGGCAGGATTAGCTGAGAGCTCACAGCTGGAATCTCAAGTAGAAGGCAGATAGATAACTGGGAATGCCCGGGTCTTAGTCAGAACGGTGTCTTAGTCAGAATTTCTATTCCTGCACAAACATCATGACCAAGATGCAAGTTGGGGAGGAAAGGGTTTATTGAGCTTACACTTCCATGCTGCTGTTCATCACGAAAGGAAGTCAGGACTGGAACTCAAGCAGGTTAGGAAGCAGGAGCTGATGCAGAGGACATGGAGGAATGCTACTTACTGGCTTGCTTGCTTCTCCTGGCTTGCTCAGCCTGCTTTCTTATAGAACCCAAGACTACCAATCCACAGATAGTACCACCCACAAGAGGCCCTCCCCCCTTGATCACTAATTGAGAAGATGCCTTACAGCTGGATCTCATGGAGGCATTTTCTCAACTGAAACTCCTTTCTCTGTGATAACTCCAGCTTGAGTCAAGTTGACACAAAACCAGCCAGTACACCGGGTATCCCGAAGCCTTAAAGCCCACCCTCAGTGATATAGTTCCTCCAACAACTCTAGAATCTTTTCCAATCAGTTCACCAACTACAGAACAAGTCCTCAAACATAGCTAATGGGGCCATTAGTCATGTAACAGATACACATTTCCCTCAGATTCTCTAGCTGTTTGTACTGTCATTTCTCTTACGTCATTGTTTTTGAAACAATTGTGATTACATATGTCCCAGGTCTATTGTTAAATTACCTGGAACTCTCCTGTGAATATCTTAGAGAGTGAGGTTGCTTTGCCTCAAAACTGTAATGCCACCCTCAGACAGATGTATCACTGTTGGTGTGATATTGTAACCCACAAATCCCACTCAGGTTTCATCAGCTGTCCAGTAACATCACTTACAGAATGTCAGGGTCATCTGTTAAAGTCACCTCCTTCCCTCTCTTTCCTTTATACTCCCAGATGTGGTCCAGGGCCACACATGGGCCTTCGTTGTGATATCTCTTTACTTTCTTTGATCAGTGATATCTCTTTACTCTCTTTGATTAGTTTTTTCTTATTTATTAATAATTTGTGTTTTCTCACCTAGTGGATCTTTATTATCACTTTTGAAGAGATTAGTTATAGAATTTTCTTCATGTTGTGCTTATTTGATATTTTTTCATTACTATATGTAGGATATATGTTTTTGGCAAGAACACTATAGAGCAGTACTGTTTGCTTCTTTTCTTAAGTTATGTGACTACATTTTTTTAAAATTTTTTTTGCATATAATATATTTTAATCATATTCGTTCACTCCCCTTCTCAGATCCGGCCACCCCTTCCCATCAAATTTCATGTTCTTTCTCTCTCTGTGTGTGCTTCTTAATGTCCTTGATTGGCATGGAAATACACAATATGTATTTTTGATTAAAATGATATCTGTCACTTGGTTAGGATGATGACTATATTTTTCCATTATAAAATTTTTCAGTAGATAAATGATAGTTATTTTGTTGATCAACTATGTACTTTCAATTTTCTCATTAAAGTTTCTTCCAAGTTTACTGTCTATTGAGAACACTCACTCAAACAACTTATTACTCCAATGTCTGTTGAATGCTATTTTCTAACAATCGTTACATTTTATTTATTTTATGTATGTGCACACATGTATGGAGTTGAAAGCACTTTTTTGCTCTTGCAGAGAATCTATATTCATTTACAATTGTCCCTGACTCTAGTTCCAGGGGATAGGATGCCGTCTTCTGAACTCTGCCGAAATATGTACTCATATACTCACATATACAGATAAACAGACACATGTATACATAATTATACATAATCAAACATAGAATAAATCTTTAAAAAAAAACACATACCACAACAAAAAAGAAATTATAGACCAACCCCTGAGATGAACATAATTCCAAAATATTTCCAGTAAAACTTTACAGGAATAAAACAACAGTGTTCACTTTTCTCCACTATTGCTCAGCACAGTGCTTGGTGTTTCAGTCAGAGTGCTAAAATAAGCAGAGGAAATAAAAAGAGATACAAACTCTAAACTATCCTTTGTTGCAGATAATATGGTGCTAGACATAAGAAACCCTATAGAGTGAGCCAGAAGACACATAATGGTTGTTAGCACTTTCAGTATAAGGTGCAATCTACAGTATTAGCATGCAAGTATCAACAGCCTTCCTATATACCAATAACAGACACGCTGAGAGGAAAATCAGGGAAACAATATCATTCACAATGCCCTCAAAAATAAAGTGAAATTTCTTGGAATAAATCTCTACAATGAAAACTTGAAAACACTGAAGAACAGAACAACATGAGATTGTCATGCTCATGGATTGACAATATCATGTAAATGGCTCTTACCAAAGCAATCTACAGATTCAGAGCAGCCAAAGAAAGTTCCCTTACGATTATTCACAGAAGTAGTAAAAATGATCTCAAAATTAGATGGAAGTCCAAAGACCCTGGGTTTACTTTCTAGAGGGAAAATTTCTCTCTTAATTATCTAGGTTAATGTTGTCTCAGATATTTGTTTTTTATATATTGTGTTATAATCCAGTATTTCTTCTTGTTGTTTGAATTGTCTGTTTTGGCTTTTGGATCTCTTTCATGACTCCTCAGTCCCAGTTCAAGGTGGCTTTTCATTTCTTTTCTTTTTGCTCTTCCTTATGGTTTGATACTACAACATTCTCCAGGCTCATCTTGTGTATTTCCTGCCCCAATCTCTGAGTGGGCTTTTTCTCTGGGTGGTTCTCCAAGGAGCACCAATTCCTTTAATCGGAGATAGGTTTTCTAAAGCAGGATCTGAATCTCAATATGTTCTTGTTGCTATGGGATATTATTACTTAAGCCTTCCAACCCAATAAAACACAAATATATACAAATTATGTATTCTTAAATTATGTTAATGTGCATAAATCAAATTCTATATGTTTATACATTTAAACATATGTATATAGCATTTACATATATACAAATTTTGATCGTTCTATGCATAAATCACCCATATATCTATCAAGCTGCACATATTAATTCACATTGATGTTTCAAACTCTAAATTGATTGTTCAAGACAACTACTCTTAATTTTATATTAGCAAATAGAAAAAAATATATTTAAGATATATGATTTAATATTTATGGTAACCTGTTTTCTTATTAAACTTTAAGTTAATAATTTAGTGTTAGTTGTACACATTGAAATCCAAAAACTTATTTTATAATTGGAAATTTTTGTTCTTTAGTTGATACCTTAATGATTTCCTTTGCTCCCTAAGCTCTTCACCTCCATTCTACTCTGTTTTATGAGTTTGGTTTTTAAAAATTAATTCATTATTATAAATGTGCATATGTATGTATGTATTCAAGAATTGGTTCTTACCTTCTACCTTTCTAAGGTAAAGTTTTCATGTTTCTGCTACTGTGAATACTCTAGGCTCTCTGGTCCACAGCTTTTGGGTGATTCTCCTGTTTCTATCCCCCATCTCACTGCATGAGTGCTGGGCTTACAAATGCATGCTATGGCATCTGGCTTTCACGTGGGTTCCAGGAATCAAACTTGGGTTATTGGGCTTGTACAACTAACTTTTTTTTTTTAGGGAAAGAAATTTTCTTAAAAATTTCTACAGAATCATAAATGAACTTCCTTAAAAATCTACAGACATATCTGTATTGAAATTAATTTTACCATTATTCATAATACTCAAGGTATAGAATCTGTGAACAGGTGAGAAGATAATGAGGTAATGTAATAGCTAGTTATAATTGCCACAGTTGACACACTTGACACAATTAGAATCACATGGGAAGGGAGTCTCAATGGGAGGTGTCTAGATAGGTTTGGCCTGTGGGCACTCTGTAGTGGGTTGTCTTGATTACTTTGATTGATATGTAAAGACGTAGCATAAAATGGGCAGCACAATTTCCTGGGTTTGGGTCCTACACTGAATGAAAAAGGAGAAAGTGAGCTGAGCCAAGCATGTATGTGTGCATGGCCCTCTTCTTCTGGTTGCAGATGTCTTGGGGAAAGATTTCTCAAGTAGCTCTTGCTGTGACTTTGCTGTTACCGACAGTAACATGGAATTTTGAGCTATAATAAGCAGGCATCTTTCCCTGGTAAGTTGCTTTTGTCTGTAATTTCCTCACAGCAACAGAAAAGAAAAGTAGGATACACACAGACACTGACTCAAACATGGACACACACAGACAGACACATGGATACACAGACAGACAGACACACACACACGCGCACACACACACACACACACACACACTCTCACACCCTTAGGACTTTGCTCAAGACTTAAAGAATGAATTCTCATGATGATATTTTGAAAGAAACTTGATAACTTTTGCCAAAGAAATATGCTAAGCTCATGAAGACATGCTTTGTGATTTCGTCTATATCAGGAGTCTATATTTTATATTTTGTTTATGGTTACAGTAGTTGCACAATTTAAAAATTAAAAGGGTGTATAATGAAAGCTATTTCATCCTTTTGTGCAGTCACAGTGATTTCCTCTTGGGAAAGGTCTTTAAAAAATGTGTATTTGTTTGTTTATTTAACTATTTTATCCACTGGGTCAAATTAGTACTTCCCATATGTATATAGGAATTAGGTAATCCACTGGGGCATAGACAACTGTCTCATGATCATGTTCCCAAAGAGAATTGACCTCAACTGTCAATAGCTTCTCTGATGAGGGGAAAGGGGTAATCTTGGGAGCCTCTCCTACCTCTGGAGGTTCTTGTTGTGTATTAAGTATTAGTTTGTATTGAGCTATATTTGTTTTTTTGTATGTTTTAGTTTTTTTTTATTAAATAATTATACAATATATTTTGATTATATCCTTTCTCCTTCCACAACTCCTCCCTGATTCTTCCCACTTCCCTATCCACCAAACATCATGATTTCTCACCAGTTTCTCTCATAAAATGACCTCCTTACCCCTCGCTGCCCAAGACAGGGTTTCTCTTTGTAGCCCTGTCTGTCTTGCTGTCTCTCTTCCTTCCTTCCTTCCTTCCTTCCTTCCTTCTTTGTTTGTTTTTCGAGACAGGGTTTTCCTGTATAGGTTTGCTGTCCTAAAACTTTCTCTGTAGACCAAGCTGGCCTTGATTTACAGAGATCTGCCTGCCTCTGTCTCTTGAGTGCTGAGATTAAAGGTGTGTGCCACCACCACCTGGTCATAAAAGGTTCTTAATCATCCTACATATGTACAGAGAGGAACTGGAAGAAGGCCTTCTCAGAATGTGCAGAAAACTTCATTTTAAAGCAAATTTATCTACTTGCCACTATTTTCCTGGAAGGATTAATCCGTTAAAAATGATCATGTCAATAATTTTAAAAGTTAGGACATTTGAAACTGGGTGTGGTTGTCCACTGTTGTAATTCCAGTATGCAAGAGGCTGAGGCAGGAGGATTGCTGTGAGATTGAGTTCAGTCTGGGCTGCGTAATAAGAGTTTTCCTCAAAAAGAAAAGAACAGAAGGAAAGAAGAAAGACAGAAGAAAGGAAGGAAGGGAGGAAGGAAGAGAGAGAGATGAAGGAAGAGTAAGGAAGTCAGTCAGGAAAAGGGGGCATGAATATTGATTTTCTTCCCAAAATAAGGGCATTTTTGGCATGTGTAATATGGAAAGCTTGTGAACAGCACGGATGGAGTATATTTTAGAGTCAAGATTTCACTGTTCTTAAGACTTCATTTCTGCTCATTGCCAACTATTTGACTTTGCCACATCCCATGTTTCTATTTTGTCTGATGCTCTTACTAATGACACTTGTTAACAGAGTCATTGCTGGGTTTGGTCATGCCCAGCTGTAACCCCAACACTGGGGAGGTAGAGGCAGAAGGATCATCAGGCTAGCTATACAGTGAGTACAAAGCCCGACACTGTCTTAAAAAGAAGAAAAAAGTAGTTCATTCTATTTTTAATTAATTTTTTAGATTTATTTATTTTATGTATGTGAGGACACTTTGCTCTCTTCAGACACACCAGAAGAGGGCATTAGAATCCATTATAGATGGCTGTGAGCCACCATGTGGTTGATGGGAATTGAACTCAGGACCTCTGGAAGAGCAGTCAGTGCTCTTAACCACTGAGCCATCTCTCCAGCCCCTAATTCTATTTTTAATGTGCAAAATACAATGCATGGTTCAAACTAATCTCATAACGGATGGTACTATTATTGCGTTTGAGAGTTTAAGCAGAAGCTACTACACTATTTCCTTACATGCCAGTAGTATTGATTTAAGTTATCCTGAAAGATTGAATATACTTTCTTTAGTATCTCGGTCAGTATTTTATTATTAATTAATTAATTAATTAATTAATTAATTTCTAGTTGTTTTTATCCCCAGCTACCTAGGAAAGTCCATCTTTAGGGCTATATGCTCACTTGAATGATACGACTTCCGGGACATTTTACTTTCTCCTCCTCATGTATGTGTAAAGCTAAACTTTTAGAAAACAACTTGGTAAAACTGTTTTTTCTCTTTTTATTTTTCATCCCTCTAACAGCTACATATTGGAGTTCCCTTCAAGGATGTAAGGGGTTTGGGGCAGGCTTTGTGAGACAGTTAATTGTACACTGAGAAGAGAACCTTAGACACAGAGGAAATTCTAAGTGGGTTTAAGTGACAGTTTGGCAGTAAGAGAGGATGTTTCTCTCTACCAAAGTTGCTCTTGACAATGGACACTTAACTAGGCTGATCAAATGTGACTCCCATCATCAAAATTAGTAATGCATGAAAAACCTTTATCAAATCATTCATTACCTTGCCTGTCTGAAAGTAAGAATAGATTCCTTATGGGGTGGTAGCGTTTCTTGGTGTTCCACCTGAGAAAGGGGAGGTTGTGGTTTCCAGGACAACGGTAAAAGGAACTGCATCTGCTCATTCTCCTGGACATTTTTAGAATTCACATTTTCAGAGGGCTGCTGATTTTTTTAAAATTGGTTATTTGTTTACATCCTGATTGCAGCTTCCCTTCCCTCCTACCCTCTTAGTCCCTCCTTCTCCCCTTCCCTCCTGCTATCCATCCCTACTCCTTGGCAAAGAGGAAGCCTCCCATGGATATTAACTAGCTTTGGCATATAAAGTTGCTTTACGATTAGGCACATCTCCTACTAAGGCTAGACCAGGCAGCCCAGCTAGGGACCCAGAGGCAGGCAATGCAGTTAGAGACAGCCCCTGCCCTCACTTTAGGAGCCCCACATGGAGACCCATTTGCAGGAATGTTACATACGCACAGAGAAGGCCACTGATCTGAGCACTGTGATAATTAGATTACCTCTTCTATTCTTGAATTTGTGCCATTTATAACTAATTTAGCAGTTCTTTCAACAAAAGCATTGCCTTAATTTATGTCCTTAGTTTTATATGATCCTCATATAGAGCAGCTAAATTTTTGATGGCCACAGAAGAGATGAGTTAGTTTGTTTGTGGCTTTTTATATGTGCTACAGCTTTTCACTTAGCCCAGCTGGCTCCCAAATGATTGAGACTGGACTAGTATATTTATTTAACAAGCTTTAAATGCACAACAACTGGATAGTATTACTCTATTTTAACCCTCTGAACTAATCTGGCTACTTCCCAGGCAAAATCTCTATGATGCTTGCATTTTAGTACTGATCAACTTCAGGTGTTTTCTCATGATCTCTTCTGTCCTTTCTCCCCATGGCTGAATTCCTTTCTTTTTCCCCTGGAGTCACTGGCTGACCAGTTGGCTTTATCGGCCAATTAGGGGATAACTGAGGAGCAGTGTCACACAGCATTAAACAGCAGATTCTTAGAATAAGGGTCCCAGCCAGATATGGGGCACAGGAAGTAGCACTCGAATAGTGCAAGGATAATTATGCCTACATAACGAGTCAAGAAGATACAGACAAACAAGCCAGGCATGGTAGCCTGCACTGGTAATCCCAGAGTTTGAGAGGCAGCGGCAGAAAGAGTATGAGTTTAGAGATACCCGGCGCTACATAGACCCTGTCTCAAAAAACACAAAAAGCAAAACCAAAAAATTGTATGAAAGTATTTCCATATTTACCTATTGTCTTACTCTCTCTTCCTTTTCTGTTTAACAAATGCAAGCTACCGGATCCTAGATGTCATAAGATACTGGAGAAATTTATACAAGGTATTGTCTATGTTCCTACATACAACACACATTTTTTTCTCTATTCCCAAGGGATGGTGAGACTCTAAATTTCTAAATTTCTAATTCGGTCAAGCTTCATCTATTTTGTAACTATTCATCATGTACTGATGCTTGTCCTGTTTCTGTCTCATCTTTGATAATTATTAAGGGGTTTCTGAGTAAATAAACCAGAGGGAGCTTCCTTTGGTTTAGGAGAACGCAGATTTCATTAATTGCAGAGTCATTTGAGTCAGCCTCTGACTGTTAGATCAAATCAGAAAGTGTGAGACTAAGAAATGGAAACCATGCCAGCTTGGGTAAAGATGCCCCTGGGACCTTTAGAGATGAAGGTGACGTCTGCACACTTGGCTGGCTAGTCCTGGCTGGATGCAGGTGTGGAAGTTCTGCACACAGCCAGCTCTGAAGGTGACATGTTAGAGAGATGCAAGGCTTTCAGTCAGGACCAGAAAAGGAAGGCAAAGGTCAACACACTTTAGGCATCAGCATACATCACACCTGATGATTGTTTGCCCAACCCTACCTTTGAGCATTCCATTGGGGAAATCAAGCTTCCATACATAAATTTGAGTGAGTTTCCTTTCTTTTCTTTCTTTCTTTAAATTTTTTAAAATTTAATTTATTATTATTATTATTTTTTTACACTCCAGATTTTATCCCCCCATCCACCTTCCGACTGTTCTACATCCCACACCTCCTCCCCACCCCCTGTCTCCACGAGGATGTCCCCACCCTCTCACCCCCCACCCCACCTGACCTCTAAATTCCCTGGGGCCTCCAGTCTTTTGAGGGTTAGGTACATCATCTCTGACTGAAACCAGACCCATCAGTCCTCTGTAGTATATGTATTGGGAGCCTCATATCAGCTGATGTATGCTGCCTGGTTGGTGGTCCAGTGTCTGAGCGATCTCGGGGGTCCAGATTAATTGAGATTGCTGGTCCTCCTACAGGGTCGCCCTCATCCTCAGCTTCTTTCAGCCTTTCCCTAATTCAACCACAGGGGTCAGCAGCTTCTGTCCATTGGTTGAGTATAAATATTTGCATCTGACTCTTTTAGCTGCATGTTGGGTCTTTCGGAGGGCAGTCATGACAGAACCCTTTTTGTGAGCACTCCATTGCCTCAGTAATAGTGTCAGGTCTTAGCCTCTCCTTGAGCTGGATCCCACTTCGGGCCTGTCACTAAACCTTCTTTGCCTCAGGCTCCTCTCCATTTCCATCCCTGTAGTTCATTCAGACAGGAGCAATTACGGGTCAGAGTTTTGACTACGGGATGGCAACCCCCTCCCTCCCTTGATGCCCTGTCTTCCTGCTGGAGGTGGACTCTATAAGTTCCCTCTCCCTACTGTCGGGCATTTCATCTAAGGTCCCTCCCTTTGAGTCTTGAGGGTCTCTCATCTCCCCGGTCTCTAGTACATGCTGGAGGGTTCCCCCACTTGTTTGTTTGTTTGTTTTATTCCGAGACAGGGTTTCTCTGTATAGCCCTGGCTGTCCTGGAACTCACTCTGTAGACCAGGCTGGCCTTGAGCTCAGAAATCTGCCTGCCTCCCGAGTGCTAGGATTAAAGGTGTGTGCCACCACTGCCCAGCGGGTCCCCCCACTTGAGTGAGTTTCTTATCCAAATCACATCACCTGCTGTCTACTCTTTCCATGGTGTTTTTCTTTTTCTTTTTTGGTTTTTTGAGACAGGGTTTTTCTATGTAGCCCTGGGTGTCCTGGAACTCACTGTGTAGACCAGACTGGCCTCGAACTCAGAAATCCACCTGCCTCTGCCTCTCAAGTGCTGGGATTAAAGGCGTGCACCACCACTGCCTGGCTCCATGGTGTTAATATATCCGCTAGGATGGCAATCCTGTGTCAGCCATTGTCATATACCATCGGGCAGGCGGTATCCCTGCCCGATGGTATATGACAATCAGGATTACTCCTGATGAGAATTCTTAGCCTACATTGTCATGTAAGTCTAAAGTTCAAGTTCATTCAGTTTCACTTGTATGGATTCTTTTGTTACTTGAAAATGTAACTGTTTTAAAATCAGTTTTTACGTTGATTAAGTTTTGCTGTGACAACCTGTGCTTCTGTGAATAAATGTATGCGTGGCCCTTTATGCATTGATGCTGGCGGTGGGGGTGGGGCTATGCAAGAGCCGATGTGCTGATTCTTGGAATATTCAGTCTTTGAACTACAAAGATGCCATCAAAGTCTTTGTCACTTTCTTCTTTACTTTTTCTTTTCTGTAGATACAGACATTCATCTTTTAATAACTTGCTTCAATGTATTATAATCTAGGACAACAGCAAGGATGTGGTTGGTAGAAAACACAAAGGCAAAAGTCAAGGCTTCATAGATCCTGAAAATAAATAGTTAAGTGTAGTAGTTTTCAAGCTAAAGATTTCACTATTGACCCCCCAAAATTCTGAGGTCTTGAAATAGAAAGACTAGAATTGTAATGCTCTAAAATTTTCCTTTCTGTTCAGTATGTCCAATATGCAATTTATTTTTGAGACAGGGTCTCACTATGTAACTCTCACTAGCCTTAAACTCATTATAAGGACCAGAGATCTGCTTAGCTCTGCCTCACAGGTGCTGGGATTAAAGATGTGCACTACCATGCCTGGCTTTTATTCTTATTTTTATATAGTACGCTGATTCCAATTTGTGCTGTCCCTGGGTGTGGGGCCATTTACTGGATCTAGGTGGACCTACCAGAGCCACACCCTTAGCTGTCAGGAGTTCCTTAGCTAGGGGTTGGGTTTGTGAGTCTCTCCCTGTTCTATGCTGGAATGTTTTTTTCTTTGTTTGGTTTTTCGAGACAGGGTTTCTCTGTGTAGCCCTGGCTATACTGGAACTCACTCTGTAGACCAGGCTGGCCTCGAACTCAGAAATCCACCTGCCTCTGCCTCCTGAGTGCTGGGATTAAAGGCATGCGTCATTACTCTACCACTGACTGATTTCCTTTTTTTTAAAAAAAAATAAAACAGTGAATCCAAAACATTCTGAAATTTCTTTACTACAATTCAGAATATGTTTTTAAAAGTATATGAATTTTTACAAAAGTCATACTGTCATTATCACTTGCTAAATTTATCAAAAATTTTCTTGACTTCATTCAATAGCAAGCTCATATTCAATTTTCACTGACGGTCTCAGCTGATTTTGTTTACTACTTATTTTATTGAAATGTCTACCTGTTGCATTTGGTTCTTAGTCCTTAAATGTAAAAGTTTCTTTCCCTTTGGAACCTTTTAAGGAAACAGGTTTTTGTTTTGTGAAAGTCTAACTTTCTGAGTTTTTATTTATCTATTTTGAAGTAGAATCTTACTCTTTAGGTAAGGCTGGCCTGAAACTTAATATATGGTCCAGGCTGACTTCAGACTTTAAACAATTCTCCTGCTTCAACTTCCTGAGTGCTTGGATTATAAGCATTACTCCAATACTGATAACTATTTTAAGTTGGAAGTTAGAACCAAAGACTTGAGTCTTAGTTTGAATCATAGTTACCAGTGTTGAAAAGCAGAGGCCAGAGACCTTCCTAAATGTTTCCCGTAGCTCAGGTCAGGAAATGAATTTTCATTGTGCTGCTTGATTGGTGTGAATAGTCATCATGGAAACTCAGAAGTTGGCAGTCTGTTGATTTCTTATGTAATTGTGATGGTTTGTATATGCTCAGCACAGGGAGTGGCATGATTAGGTGTGGCCCTGTTGAAGTAGGTGTGTCACTGTTGGTATGGGCTATAAGACCCTCATCCTAGCTGCCTGAAAGCCAGTATTCTGCTTGCAGCCTTCAGATGAAGATGTAGAACTCTCAGCTCTGCCTACACTATGTCTGCCTGGATGCTGCCATGCTCCCACCTTGATAATGGACTGACCTTCTGAACCTGTAAGCCAGCCCCAATTAAATGTTGTCCTTATAAGATTTGCTTTGGTCATGGTGTCTGTTCACAGCAGTAAAACCCCTACTAAGACAGTAATTGTAACTAGAATTCTATTCAAGGAAAATTTGAGGCAGAGTTTTGTTAGGTAAGCCATTCTGACAGAGAGCTCATGATCTTGTTGCTTCAGCCTCCTGAATGCTAGGATTACATATATGCACACCTGGCACTCTATTTCACTTAATCTTCAGCTGTTTTCTTGAGAAAATTTAATGTATCTGGGATTGGTGGTATACACCTTTAATCCCAGCACTTGGGTAACAGAAGCAAGTAGATCCCTGTGAGCTAGAGGCTAAGCTGGTCTACGTAGAGACAAGACTACATAGTGAGACCATTTCAAAAACAAAAACAAAAAAAAAAAAAACCTCACTAAAACATTACCCATGTGTTCTTTACTGTCAGACAGGACTATCTCCCTAAATCAGGGTTTGAGAAAATAGCATCAAATATAGGAGAAGATAGGGTTTATATAGCCCCCCCAAACCTGCAAAAATAGGGTTTTTATAAGAGTTGAGGGATTTCCAGCAGAATATTGGTTACATAGAAATTTGTCTAAACATTTCAAAATTATTTGGCCAAATCTTATCGTATCAAGATAGGTTCACGGACTGAGACAACCTCCATAGCATGAGAAGCATGTCAAATTCCAGAAACAGTTTAAAGCATAGTCAAACAAATTTTGCAGCAAACAGAAATTAACTTATTTTGACCTTATAATAAAATGGCTTCTATCCTTAAGATGGAGTCAGGCTGATCCATCAAAATTCCCAGCATGCACAAAGTGGCTCACAACCTCCAGTCCTAGGAGATCCAATATCCTCTTCCTACCTCTGTGGGTAATAGGCATGCATGTTGTACACATAAACACATACAAGCAAAACACTGATATGAATAAATAAAAAACTGTATATTATATATAATATAATCATACATTAAATATATCACATTATATATACATAATTATATAATATATACATATATTATATATACTTATTTATTTCACACTCTCTCTCTCTCTATATATATATACACACACACACACACACACACACACATACACACACACACACACACACATACAACAAATGTAAGGCACTTTATTGGCTTGATTCTTTTCCTATCTCAAAAGAGTTGGCATTTTGGTTACTACCAGTAGTGAGATATTGACCACAGTCTTTCTCATTAAAATTGCACGTCTTTTCATCTTTTCACATATATCAATCAGTGAGTTTGTCAGTGAGCAGCTCTGGGCTTTGAGAATGGATTTCAGGAAACCAGGGATGATTATACAGAAGTCATATATCTATATACAGAAGCACTGAGGCAGCCTTGAGGGAATTGCTCATCTCTTTATTTTAAATAACACTACTTGGGTGATCTCTGCAGGAGCAGGACATTTCAACTCTGAGCAATATCCCTTTGTTTCTGTACACTTAGAAAACACAATGAAAATACTATGGATTGTTCTTTCAGGTTGCTTCCAAGGAAGACACAGGAAATAGATTAAAGATAGTGAATAGAGAGCTGAAATGATACTTACTCAAAATGGGGAACAAAACTCTTTGCACCTACAATACTAATTACCAGTTGAGTCTGCATTAACTACAACAAGCATCAAAGAGAAGTTTCTTGTTTACAGAGCTCAAGCTCTCCCTCCATTGTCTACATCTAGCTCTTTCCTACTTAGGGACAGCTTCATCCTTGGGTCCATCCTTGGCATTGCCTTGGCATTGCTCCTCATACACTTGTATTCTTTTCATTGGGAAATCTTGCACCACACACCTATAAAAGTATCTTTTATTCACCACCTGTAATTGTCATATCAGGGGGTTACTACTGAATAAGCTCACCCTTTCTAGTTCTTTCTGAATTCAGGCTGGATAGTTCAACATAGCTGTTGTGACTCAAAACTTCTCTCCAAGTCTACTGATTCAAACTGGCTTCTCTTGGCTTCTGACTGAATTGCTGATTTGCTTGGTCTCAAACTAACTCTGGCAATCTGTTTTAATCTTTTGGCTTATTCTTTCACTCATTCTGTCTTTACCTGTGTCTAACTTGTTCTCTCTGCAACCTGTGTCTGTAAAACTGTCCTGGTAAGGGGCTAGAGAGATGGCTCAGTGTCTGCTTTCCAGGAGGTCCTGAGATCAATTCCCAGCAACTACATGGTGGCTTACAACCATCTATAATGAGATCTGGTGCCCTCTTCTGGCCTGCAGGATACATACTACATGATAAATAAATAAATCTAAACAAACAAACAAACAAAAAACAACCAAACAAACAAAAAACAAAAAAACTTGTCCTGGTAAAATTTTTTGTACACCTCTCTCTCTCTTTCTATCTCTCTCTCTCTCTCTCTCTCTGTTCTTTTTTTTTTTTTTTAGTTTTTTTGAGACAGGGTTTTTCTATGTAGCCCTGGCTGTCCTGGAACTCACTGTGTAGACCAGACTGGCCTCGAACTCAGAAATCCACCTGCCTCTGCCTCCCAAGTGCTGAGATTAAAGGCGTATGTCACCACTGCTCGACTCAGAGCTTGTCTTAATTCTAGCCAGATCACATAGACCTAGAAGGTCTTTGGATGTGATTCTTTGACAGAGCTACCATGTTGCTAGATTAAAATTCCTGTATAGTGCCTTTCAATAATCTGGGTGCCTAACAAACAGATGAATGGGCAATGTAGCCACACTTTATACATATGATACAGTTATATTTAGCCACAAAGAAGAAAGAAATTATGTCACTTTCAGGCAAATAGATAGAACTGGAGATTACTATGGTAAACAAAAAACGAACAAACAAAGCCAGTCTCATAAAGAAAAATACCATGAGTTTCTGTGTTTCCTCTTATGTGCCGATTCCAAGAGAGAAAAAAAAGTGAGGGTAAATACAGAAGGTCCCTAGAGAGTGAATGTGACCAACGTACATGGAAAAAACTGCCCATTGTTTTGTATTCTTAGTATGTGACCAAATAAGTCTCTAATGGTTTCTCACCACCCACGTGGAGACAAAGTCATTATAATGACTGACAAAGCTGTTTTGTTTCTTTTTCCAATATTTAGAAATTTTAATATATGAAGACGTGTTTCTATATACATTGTTATAAATGATAATGGTTTTAGTTTCTGTTCAAAGCACATGCCTCTCATGGTATAATCAATTAATATTAATCATAAAACAACCTACTTTTAAATAGTTAAATAGATATTTAACTGCCAGTTTCTGGCAAATCATTCCTCTATTCTTTGATGGTAGTGAGGATCTTTTAGTAGATATAGTATTAATACCTACACAGTACTCTCAGAAGGTGTTGACAATGTGGGAAAGCAATAAAAGTATTAACACTGGGGTGTTAAGAGCTGAATTAAAAATATGTTAATTAATGGAGATTTGGGCTCCAACAGAATAACAGTGGTGAAAAAGTCTACTTTCTCATTCTTGGTCTTTTCATTGTGGTGAGGCATTTTATAACTATTTTAAACTTTTTGATTATTATAGATTTGTTCAAGTTGTTCATATATTCTTTAAACATTTTTTAGTAAGACAATTTTTGTGTGTGTGAATGAGACTTTTGCCTGCACATTCACGTGTATACTGTGCATATGCCTGGTGCCTTTGGATGCTAAAAGAGACTGTAAGAGCACCCTAAGACTGGAGTTTTAAGAGTCCCTGTTGGTTCTTGGAACCAAACCCAAATCTCTGCTGAGCCATTTATTTAGCTTTGCTTCCATATTCTTGATTTAATTTGGTAGTCATGTGTGTGTAGGAATTCATCTATTTCCTCTACATTTTCCATATATATATTTGTTTTGAAGTTCCAAATTAGCTTACGTTAGGGCAGGCTTTTGTATAGCGTTTTCACACATAGTACATTCTGGTTGATGCTCTTCCTACTCTCCTTCTAGCCTACTGCTTCTCTTCCACCTGTAATCTTTCACTCCCAGTGTTCTTTCTCAGTCGTGATTTGAATGAGAATAGCTCCTACAGACTTGTATATTTGGATACTAGGGACCTAGTTCATGGAACTGTTTTGAAATGTGTGGCCTTTGTTGGAGGAGGTATGTCAAAGCAGGGTAAGTTCTGAGGTAAAAGAAGCCCACTCTGTTCCCAGGGAGTTCCCTCTCTGCCCCCTGCTTATGGATCAGAATATAAGCTCTCAGCTCTATTCTAGTGCCATGCCTGCCTACTGCCATGCTCCCTGCCATGATGGCCATGGACTCATCCTCTGAAATATAAGTTCCAATAAACTCTCCTGTAAGTTGTTATGGCTACAGTGTTTCTTCACTGAAGTAGAAATATAGCTAATGCACTCTTCTACTTTGCTCTATTATCTACTCTGGCCACTGTAGAAAGAATCTTTTGTGCAATGTATAGGAGCTTCACCTGTCAATAAAAAAGTCTATGGCCAATGAGCTAGGGCAGGATTACAAGGGTGGGACATCTAGTAGAGAGAGAGGGAGAGAGAGAGATAGGTAGATAGAGAGATAGAGATAGGGAGGGAGGAGGGAAGGGAAGGAGGGAGGGAGAGAGAGAGAGAGAGAGGATTCTGGGAAATAGTCAGGGGTAGAGGGATTTGCCCCAGACACAGAGGAAGGCAGTTGCATGAAACTGAGTACCAGGTAGCCAGCCATGTGACATGACTTAGAAGAGAGTGAATGGATAATTAATTTATAAGCTAGTCAGGGAATAAGCCAAAGCTATTAGCCTAGGGACTTCATATATAAGAAGTCTCAGAGCCATTATTTCAAGGACAAAGTGGATGAGTGGAAAAACATGAGGTTACAGATGGCACCAACTACACACTCCTTCCTTTGGTGTCTCTGTTTCCTCTTCTAATTTTCTCTTCTCTCTCTATTTTCTCCTACCTGTTCAGGAATAACACGTATTGAAAAGGTAGAGGCTAGAATTGCATATAAGACATATGGCATTTGTCTTTCTGAGCCTGAGTTACCTTGTTTGAAACATTTTCCAGTTCCATCCATTATTTTTTCTGCAAAATTTGTGCTTTTGTTTTTCTTTAGAACTGAATAAAATTCTATTGTGAAAACATACATTTTTCATTTACTGTTCATCTGTTGATGGACATCTAGGCAGATTCCATTTTCTTGCTACTGTGAAAAGAGTAGCGATGAATATGAATGGGCAAATGTCTCTGCTGTAGGATGAGGCATGGTTTGGATGGATGCCACAAATGGTGTAGGTGGATGTCGCCTGTGCTATTGGGGGTTCTAGTCATAAGTTCATTGCCTATACCCATGTCCAAAGTGTTTCTTACTGGTTCCCTTATGATTTCTTTCTTTTTCTTTTCTTTTCTTTTTTTTTTTTTTGAGACAGGGTTTCTCTGTGTAGCCCTGGCTGTCCTGGAACTCACTCTGTAGACCAGGCTGGCCTTGAACTCAGAAATCCGCCTGCCTCTGCCTCCCGAGTGCTGGGATTAAAAGCGTGGGCCACCACTGCCTGACCCCTTATGATTTCTTACAGCAATGTATGTGGTTTTAAATTAAATTCTCTGATTCATAGATTTTCTTTATTTCTTTTTTTTGAAATATGTTTTAATTCCACAATGAATAATTCTGGATGCGCTGTACATTTTATTTCTTGGAGGTTTTATTCTCTAATTTTTAGCACACATTCTCAATTACTTTCTGATTTTTTAAAAGTAAATGCCCACAGCTATAAAATTTCCTCCTAGAACTGCCCTAGGTATATTTCAAATGACATGAATTCATTTTAACTTGATTTTACAAACTATTTATTATTTATTTATTTTGGTGAATATCTGTGTATGAGAATGTGCTGAGAGTGTGCATGTGTGTATATGTGTGTGTGTGTGTGTGTGTGTGTGTGTATGTGTGTGTGTGGTATATGCATGTGTGTGTGTGTGCAGGTGCATGTACCTGTGTGCATTTCTGGAAGTGTCCTGCTCTATTACTCTCTGTCTTACTTCTTAATGACAGGGTTTCTTACTGAATTTGGAGATAGGCTGAAACCCAGAAAGCCACAGGAGTCCTCCTGTCCCTACTACTGACAGAGGTGGGTTTCCTTACCTGGCTTTTTATGTGGATGTTGGAATCTGAACTCAGGCCTCATTCTTGTGCAGCAGTACTCTCCTCCACTGAGCCATCTCTCCAGGCCCTGATTTAAGGAACTTGACCAATGGAATTTTGCTCCTTGATTTCTTCAGCAAAGGCATTATTCATTCTCCATGCAATGCCACAGTTTCTGTAGTGTTTTTTTTTTTTTTTTTTTTTTTTGCTATTGATTTCTAGAATTATTGTACTGTGATATGATAAGGAACACAAGGTTATTTTGATTTGTATGTATTGGTTAAGTCTTGATTTGTGGTTTAGAAGGTGGCCTGTTTTAGAGAAAATCCCACAGGCTTTTGAAAAGAGAATGTGCATTCTTTTTCCACTGGATGGAATACTCACTAAATATCTCTCAAGTCTATTTGATGTATGATGTAGTTTAACTCTTTGGTTTGTTTGTTGATTTTCAGTTTGAATAATCTAGAGATGAGAGTAGGGTATTGTCTTAGTCAGGGTTTCTATTCCTACACAAACATCATGACCAAGAAGCAAGTTGGGGAGGAAAGGGTTTATTCAGTTTATACTTCCAGACTGCTGTTCATTACCAAAGGTAGTCAGGACTGAAACTCAAGCAGATCAGGAAGCAGGAGCTGATGCACAGGCCATGGTATATTAACTTACTGGCTTGCTTCCCCTGGCTTGCTCAGCTTGCTTTCTTATAGAACCGAAAAATACCAGCCCAGGGATGGTACCACCCACAAGGGGTCCTCCCCCCTTGATCACTAATTGAGAAAATGCCTTACACCTGGATCTCATGGAGGCATTTTCTTAACTGAAGCTCCTTTCTCTGTGATAACTCCAGCTTGTGTCAAGTTGACACACAAAACCAGCCAGTACAGGTATTAAAGTATCTTAGAGTAGGGTATATTTATTAAAGGATCAGGGCCTATACAGCTGTTTATATCTCTTAATGTATATTTTATAAAGTGGAAGCCTCCAATGTTTGGTGCATATATGTTTACAATTGTTATGTATTCTTGACGAATTGGTTCCTTTTAAAATGTTTGTGAAGATAACAGACAACTGAATTTAGTTTAAAAAAGATTAGCCACTCTGCATCTCTTTATTGGTATGTTGTAATTATTTGCATTTAAAGTTATTATTCAAAGATGTTTGTTAATTCTAATTTTGATTGTTGTTTTGATTGTATTATTATTATTTTTTTACTGCCTCTCCTGTTAGTATTGGGGATTTGTTGTTTTATTGTGCTGGACATAATAGATTTTGTTCTACCTCTTCTTGTTCAGTCACTCCTCTTATGAAGTTTATTGTATATCATGTTCTGGAGACTATTTTTCTTCCTCTCTTGTGCATATAACATTTCTTCAATATTTTCTCTAGTAGTACTGGCTTGGTAGTAATGAACAGTATAAATTTGTGCTTATTGTGAAATGGTCCATATTTCTGCATAATATTTAAATGATAGGTTTGAAGGCTTGATGCCCCAGCATAGGGGAATGCTAGGGCGGTGAGGCAAGAGTGGGTGGGTGGGTGGGGGAGCACCCTCATAGAAGCAGGGGGAGGGGGTGGGATAGGTGGTTTTTGGAGGGGAAACCAGGAAGGGGGATAACATTTGAAATGTAGATAAATAAAATAACCAAGAAAACATTAAAAAAATAAATGATAGCTTTGCTGGATTTAGTGTTATTGGCAAGCAGACATGTACTACTTTCAGGGCTTGACATACATCATTCCATTTTCCCCCAGCTACTCTGATGCTTCTGTCTTTGTGGGTGAGTTGGTGTTTTACCTTATAGATCTTAATGTTGTGTCTTTGCTTTGTCTTTTTGATATCTTAACTATAAAGTAACTAGAAAGTTTCCTTTCTAGTCATGTCTACTTGGGGTTCTAAATGCGTATTTTGTAGGAAGGATCTATTTCTTTCTGTAGATTTGGGGAACTTTCTGTTGTAATTTCCTTGACTAGATTCTCTATGGCTTTAGTGTTTATCTCAGTTCATTTTTCTTTATGGAGATTTAGTTTGGATTTCTGCATCATAACTCAGAGTATATGGATGTTGTGGCAGTGCTTGTTTATTAACCTTTCTCCTTATTATCATTTGGACAGTCTTTTTGCCAGTCTTACCCCAGACCCCTGATATTCATTATTCTCTTTTATTGAGTCTATTTGCAATGTTTTCCATTCAGTTCTTTGAGGTGTTCATTTCCAATACTTGAATTTTTTTTTTTTTCAAAATGTCAGTTTACTTGCTGACCTTTTTCTTCCAAGGTCCACATCACCACTGTTTCTTTCCGTCCACATCACCACTGCTCTCATTCATTTTGCCAACTTTTTCCTCTATGTTGCTGAGTTCCCTCTCTAAGTCCTTGGTTGCATTAATCTGTTTGTTTGTAATGTCTGTCAGGTCTTTGATCAATTTTACTAGCCCACTAAGACTTCACCGATGTTCTTAGGACTAAAAACAGAAGAAGAGGTTAGAATGTGCTGGGGAGTTAAGAATGGGTGTGAGGAAGTGGAGAAATAATGGTTGGATTAGATAAGGGAAGATGACAGATTGAGTGGGAAAGAGGGGAGAACCAATGCACAAAAGTAAGAAAGACGAGAACAGGAGCACACTGGTATGAGGGGAAGAGTAAAGAGCAAGAGGCTAGAAGAAGAACTACCAGTAATGGAGGAGTGTAAGAAGAGGGCAAAAGGAATATACCCAGGGTGCAAAACCAACCAAACAACAACAAGAATGAAGGAGAATAAAATTTATTCCCCAATAGGAAAATAAAAGCACATAAGTAAAAATGGATTAATAGGGGCTGGAGAGATAGCTCAGTGGTTATGAACATTGACTGCTCTTCCAGAGGTCCTGAGTTCAATTCCCAGCAACCACTTGGTGGCTCACAACTATTTGTAATGGGATCTGATGCCCTCTTCTGGTATGTCTGAAGAAAGTGACAGTGTATTCACATACATGAAATAAATAAAATTTAAAAACTAAAATAAGAAAATGCTACTTAAAAATAGATGAATAAAGAATAGTAAGTAAAAGGTTAAAAGTAACACAAGTAAAATACATTTAAATCCTGCTATATGTATAGGAAACACACACACACACACACACACACACACACATATATATGATAAAGGGATTGGAGAGATAGCTCAGTAGTTAAAATTGCATACAGTTCTTACAGAAGACCTGAAATCAATTCCAACTGCCTACGTTAGGGAGCTCACAAGTGTCCATGAATCTAGCTCCAGGGAGCCCACACCTCTTCTGGCTTCTGTGAGAATGGCTCAGTCTATATAATGTTACTTGTATGTATATGTTTTCAGGCCTGGACATTTGGCATTGGATAACCAATTGCTACATTCTTCCTTGGGAAAGCCTGTTTCTCCTGTTCTCACAATCCCATGGCTTCTCTCCACCCCTCCCCCCCTTTAAAATTTTTTATTTTTAATATTTATTTACATTTCAAATGTTTTCCCCTTTCCAGGTCTCCCCTTTGGAAACCCCCTATCCCATCCCCCCCCTCCTGCCTCTATGAGAGTGCTCCCCCACCCACCTGCTTACTCCCATCTTCCCTCCCTAGAATTCCCCTACATTGTGGCATCTAACACCCTCAGGCCCAAGGGCCTCTCCTCCCACTGATGGCCAACAAGGTCCTCCTCTGCCACATATGTGGCCAGAGCCATGGGTCCCTCCATGTGTATTCTTTGGTTGGTGGTCCAGTCTCCGGGAGCTCTGGGGGATCTAGCCAGTTGATACTGTTGCTCCCTCCATGGGGCTGCAAACCCCCTCAGCTCCTTCAGTCCCTTCTCCAACTCCTCCACCCGAAACCCCACACTCATTTCAGTGGTCAGCTGTGAGCATCAGCCTCTGTTTTTGTCAGGCTCTGTCTGAGCCTCTCGGGAGACAGCTTATCACCCTTCCACAATCCCATGGTTTCTTCAGTTCTTTGTCTAGGGGTTGGGACTTTATGAGCTTTTTCTCATCCACACTGGTATGTCTTTTGTTGTCTTTGTTCAGGTCATGTTTAGGCTATTGTATTCATGAGAGTTCACGGTGTAGATTCTAACATTTTTAGAAGATAAAGTCTCATGGTGAGTTTCTGTTGGACTTTGAAGTCCAAAAATGCCTGGGTGGCCCACCCCACAAAGACACAGAGACTGAGAACCATGCAATAAGCACGAGGTCTATTGAATCCAGTGCACTGGGGCCACCCTACCAACAAGGCAATGGCGACACCCCCCCCCCCCCCCCCCCCCCCCGTTAGCAAGGTATACACTTTTTATACACTTTTTTGGGGGCAGAGATTGGCAACAGCATGGAAGGGAGGGCTTGCATTGGTGGTTAAACAAGATTGGAAGCTCACAGTCATGACGTCAACTTGTTACCATCCACCTGTAGCTCCGGCCTGTCCTTAGCAAGAGAGAATTCTGCCTATTGCGTGGGGCCTGAGACGTATCTGCACCTGGTCTTGCTGTCTCATTTCATTACTGTTATCTTTGGTCCTTCCAACTGTCTGGAATGTTTCCTGGCTTAGCTCTACACTGCCTTTTGTCTCTCAAGGCCTCACACCTCCTGTTCTACTGGCTCTTACAGTCTTTTCACTTCCTCTTTCTACAATAATCCCTGAGCCTTAGGTCAGGAGTTGTGATGTAAATCCATCCACTGAGACAGGATGCCACAATGCTGCATGCTTTAGGTGGTTAGTTGTTCTTTAATCACCAAGACTAATCAATCTGTAAATAGATTATAGCAATATTTGTAATTTTAACAGGCTCGAAACAGCTCTACATATACCTAGGGAAGTGAACATATTGGGACTTCAAAAACCTCCCTTCCTGAGATGTAGGTAAATTCCTTGAGTAAAATCGCTTTTAGTGGATGTGTGTAAAAACATTCATGTTCTTTCTGTTGGTAAACATTTCCCAAGAAATGATATTGTTTCAATATTTGAGTGCCCGCATTTAGGTAAGTTTGAAAAAAAAAAATGTCATTCTTGGTACTAACATAGTTTATGTTCCATGGGACTTTGTATATGTACAAACTGTATCCAGCCCAAACAAAAATGGTCTTTAAAGTCAGGTTGGAAACCTTAAATGCAATAAATAAATGCTTTCCAAGTTATACTGTTTATCTGTAGCTAGTCTATCTATCATGAAGCCTTATTTAATATTGAAATATTCACTTTATATTCTCTACTTATCCCTAGGACTGATCTACTATCAACACAGCTTTTCTATGTAGCATTTGGTTCTTTCTTTCTTTTTTCTTTTTGGCTGCTTACGAAAAACACACCATAACAGTGGTAAATACTTCTTCCTGGACAAATTATTCGTAGTCCTAGAAATGCATAGTTTTAAAAAATATTCTTTAAAAGGCTACACGTAAACTTCAGTTATATCTCAAGCTTCACTTTTAAAAGAGATAAAAGAAAATGGAGTAGAAGAGAAACAAAGGCAACTTAATGGTGGTGCACTGTTCAACACCTGAGAGATATAAATTCATTAGAATCTCTAAGCTATGAAGGCAAACAACAGCCCAGTTCTCCGTGGTTGAATAAACAAGGTGGGAACTGCCTCTTCCCAAACTGTATTTTAATCTTTTTTCAATTTCTCTGCTGTCTCTTCATATAATTAGTGGCCGATCGTTATTAATTTATTTGGCATTTATTATGCTAAAGTTAATTCATGCATATCTAATATGCTTTAATGAGAATTGGGAGGAATTTTCCAATATGACGGACTGATTCTAACACAGTATTTGTGGAAAGAAAATGAAGAATTTCACATGCATCTCTCCACAGTTTACTAATTAATTACTCACACTTTAGGATATATGGAGTGACGGACATTCACAGTAAATGAAAGAGTAGAGGTGTGTGGACCAGGCGGTGTCTATGCTGGTGTAGAACACCTCCCTCATAGAAGCCATATGAAGAACAAATGACCCAGGAGTCATTCCTTGTAAGCTCTGCTTCTAAGTCACATCTCACAGGCTGGACAGTTTACACATGGGTGGTGGTGGTGGTGGTGACGTCTCTTAGCAGGGAAGTGGTGTGGGCTGGAATGAGCACAATTTCCTGATCCTTCTTTCCGAGCACTCTGTCTTTCCCACCTCCTCCCCTCCCCTCTCCTACTCTTCCCTCCCCTCCTCTTCTTTCTTCTTTCTCTTAAATGCCTCCTTTTGCAAGATTTTCCCTGCCCAATTACATTAGGGCAACAGGAGCCCTGTGATTGGACAGGGAACAGGGAGGTGGAGCTAAAAGTGGAACAGGAGAGGATCTTGGGAGAGAGGAGAGGAGAGGAGAAGGAAGATGGCAGCAGACGTGAGCTGGTGTAGCGCCACCAATGGTTATGTTATCATAAAGGTTAGAAGTTTGGAAGAAGTTGTCTAAGCTAGGTGGGCAGCTTTTATCATTATCAATTGGCTCTGAAATTATTGTATTGGCATCTTGTAAATTGTGTTTTTATTGATACATAAATCTGATTGGTTAACTATATGCTTAAGAGTTTTAATTCTACCGGGTAGTTGGGTGTTGAGATGGCTGACCGTGGGGCAGGCAGTTACTGTGTGAGCCTGGCGGCAGAGATCCACCAAGGGACTCAGCTCCGGAGAGTTGGCGGGCTGAGAGAGTGAGATCATCCGGTGGCGGGAGAGCTGCTATGGCCCTCCGGTTGCTGGCCTGAGCACAGGAATGTGCCAGATCTCTTTATTAAATACTTCCTGCTACACCTCCTCTCCCTCTTCTCCTTCTCCCTTCCCTCCTCCAACCTCTCTTTTCCTCTAACCGAGTCTATGCTGACCTCCATAAGTCAGGAAAATGCCACAGTCTCTTTGAGAAGTGTCTTACTCCTAGGTTCTTGTACTAGTGGGAGCCCTGAACCAAGGCATAAAAAATTTACTTTCCTCAATACCATTTCTCAGTGACAGACAACCAAATTATTCCATATTGCCCTTTATCACCACTACCACTACAAACAATGGTGTACAGAATAACTGAACATCCTCATGGAAGCCCCGTAAATTGTGCAAGATTTTCTTTAGGATATTTAGCCATGGCAGGGCTGGGGATCTGATTGATCCTCACAATGACCAAATATCTCTATCATGACGTTGAGAGCAGCTGGACATCTAGTATTTAATTGTAATAAATGTGCACTCCAGAGGACTTTGTGCTTAACCTGATTTTACTCACTGATACTAGCAGTCTTCACATGGGTCATGGCTGCTGATAATTAAGGGCAAAGATTCTGCAATGAGCACTCTAAAGTGAAAGCTAACAAAGGTGAGAACAGACACACTGCCTTCTCTTTCTGTTCTTCCTACTTTTCTTAACTGCAGTCATGTGACTGCAGTCACGTGGTGGTACTCTTGTCTGCACACTTCTACTCCACAGTCTGGACAATCTAGATTCTCTAGAGTTTCTAGGATATTGAGCTCCCACAATGTTGATGGTGGACTGAAACTCAGAACCTGTAAGCCAGTCCCAGTTAAATGCTGTCCTTTATAAGAGTTGCCTTGGTCATGGTGTCTCTTCATGGTAATAAAAACTTTAACTAAGACAAAGACCAAAAGTGTTACTCCCTATGTTAAGGTCCAGGTTCATTATTATCTATTAAGGAAAGCAGAGTGGGGACTGGAAAGATAGCTCAGTCAGTTAAGTCGTTGCCTTGTAAACATGAGGATCTTAGTTCAGACCCCGTATAGAAACTAGATGTGATGCTATGTGCTTATACCTTTACTTTGGGGAGCTGTAGACAGGCAGATCCCTGTGGCTTCCTGTGACTTCCTAGACAGCCATCCTAGCCTACAACAGTATATGGCCAGTGAGATATTTATTCTCTCTCAAAAAGGATGGTGCCAGAGGAAAGACAATGGGGTCTCTCTCTAGCTCCCTCTTTTACACACACACACACACACACACACACACACACACACACACACAAAACAGTAGGGTTTTGTGGCTCAGAGGTAGAGCATGTACTCTACCAAACAAAAGTAGCAACAGCACCAGTAGCAGCAGCAGCAGCAACATCACCTCACCCAAACCCCAAAAGAATAATAATAAAAAATTCTACCAAAAGTCAAAACAAAGAAAGCCATATTAGTGCCTGTGATGTGGAGTAGGGGATGTCCCTAGCATTCTTTTCTGAAGCATCTTATAACATTTTTGGGAAGGACAGTGGAGGATATGTGATGACCAATATTTAGCTCTCTCTACTAACTCCTAAGACACACATCAGAAAAGAGATAGCAAGAAATAGCTTCTGCTGGGGAAAAAAAAAAGAAGGGATATAATCTTGATTGGCAAATAATGGTTTGAAATTAGGAAGAAGGAGCAGGTTGAATGAAGAACATGTTTAAAACATGGAAAATAAAGCCAGATTGTACCCTCAAGCTGAAAAGCTTGATCCGTTCATGTTGTTGTCAACGGACAAGACTTCCTCATGGACTAATGTTGGGGAGAAAGAGGAAATGCGTCCATGAGGAGGGCGGAGTACTTTGGAATGGAGTTTGGGAATGGAAAAGTCCCTTAATAATGTTTGTAACCCATGCCAACGGATTTCATTGTCTATCTCTGCTTTCTCTATAAGCATAGCTTTTAGTAAAGGGCCAGGCTGTGCTTCACATGTGTGTGACCTGACCTGGAGCAATGGGGTCACAGTTTAATGCAGTCTGGATGGTGGGCACTTATCCCTGGCCTATATACTTAGACGATTCCGCTCCATTTTATTTATTTTCAACTATTTTCCTCTTTCAGAGTACATGGATGAAAATGGAGCCAGGCATTTCAAGGCTAGCCTGGGATCTCTGTCTCAAAGGAAAAGAAAGACGGAAGAAAAGGAGAGAAAATTGGCAGGCAATGTCTAGTGGAAGATCCTTTATAGATATCTTAATAAAAAATTAACTTTGAAATGGCAGTTGGTTAGAGGTAGATTTGCCAAAAGCTTTTCAACTGGAAGCTGTGATAAACAACAGCAGAGTGTGGGCCCTGTGCGGGCCTTCTTACTTTTTTTATGGTGGGAACAAATTTCTGACAAAAATGGCTTTGTATAGATAAGACACTTGCTAGAAAGTTAAATAAAAATCAGGTATATATGTAACATATAATAAGAATTATATACCTTTCATATTAAATTATATTAACTATATACATTGATTTATATAAACTGTTATATTAAGTCTATATAAATTTATATAAAATAATTATTTTATTAAGTCATATATTAAACTCAATGTATATATACCTTTAACTGAAGTGTTTAGAATATCACCAGATTGGGGTTTTCTTGAAAATGTTTATTTACAAACACAATGAGTGCCCATGCCTTTCCTTAGATTTTTCTAGTGAACTGAGGAAGTATAATGCCACAGCAGACAGGATAACTTCTTCAGAAGAGTTTGGTGGAGGAAGGTTTAGTGAGACTGGAAGCTGGAAGAATCAACAACAATGCCAACTGATTGAGCTATCAGTATGAAGCTGCCTGTTAGAGACAGTCAGATTCAATTGCAAATGTCGGTACTTTAAACACTTGTGCTACAGCTCGGGGGAGAGAGAGGAACAGCTCAATAATGCACACCCTAAGTAACAGGTATGATACATGGCTTCTCATTTTCCTGGAAGATCTGTAAGAGCAAAACATACTCGGTAAATTAGGCTCTTACTAGAACAGGTTTGCCTTTTCATTTAGGAAGGGAAAGAGAAGATCCAACTCCAAATCTCTTCCCACTTCATCTGCCCTGATAGCTTTAAATGAAGAAAGGTAGTTTTTGATATCATGTTCAGTAAGAGTAGCATCTGTCTTCTCTGACACACAGGGCCATCCTCTGCTGTTGTCAATATGTCATAGCATGCTCCCTTCATGGTTAACTGGCTTTGTTCTAAACTAACTGTATCAGGTAGATATAATTTGTGATGTTACTTTCCTCACCCGTAGCCTTCCGTTTGAGTGAAAATGCCTGACAATCTGAGTTGTTGAAGTATTTGTTCTTAGACTGTATGGAAACATGGGCTTCACACTTTCTTACTGTTTCCACTGAGTTCTGTGATCATTGGATAAGTGAGCTGGGCACTGAGGTTTATTTAGACCACAGGAGCCTGGTGATTTATGAAAATCAACATAAGAAAAGCTATGGGCAAAAATAAGTTTGGGAGTTTTGTCAGCAGTGCTCTGCAGCTTTAGGGATTGCTTCTAGAAGTCAGCTGTAAATGTGCACCGGCTTATTCTACACACCATTAGCTGTCTGACTCCTAAAAAAATACCAGGGCAGGGGAACCTAAAGATTTCCTATCCACTGAAATATAGAAAAATCAATGTGAAACATACAAATCTGATTCCTATGCTTGATGGGGAGACGTATTTAGTGTAGTCTACAGAGAATCTCACATTCTTTCAAAAAATTTAAAATTTTATTTTTATGAATTTTATTTATTCTTTGACAATCTCATACATGTATACAATGTGTCTTGCTCCTTTCCACATCCTGCCATCCCCTCATCTTACTCTTCCCTGACAATTTCCAATATGTCCTTCTGTCAACTTCATGCCTCTGGCCTCTTTTTTTTTTTTTTCCCCCTAGACAGGGTTTCTCTGTGTAGCCTTGGCTGCCCTAGAAATTTTTTAAGTGACCCACTGAATTCAATTAGTATTACCTACTTATTATGTATTTATTTATTTTTGAATATCTTTGTTCACTCTAGAAATCTCATATCTGTGTACAATGCATCTTATAGTTTTGGTTATGAGCCTAGTCTTTAATGGCTGAGCCATCTCTCCAGCCCAAGAATGCATCTTGATCACATTCATCCCTGGCAATTTTACGTCAAACTCCCCCCCCACATCATCTTCCCAACTTCATGTCCCTGTCTCTAATTTTAGTTTTAGTCCACTGACCTCTGCTCATCTGCTCATGAGTATGGATGATCCACTGAGGCAAGAAGAGCAGCCTACTAGTGGCTACCCCTTGTCATAGCTCCAGCTGCCAACTTATCACCTATAAAGAGGGAACCTTAATGAAGAATTGTCCGGGTCAGAATGGCTTGTGGCCATGCCTGTTAGGCATTTTGTTGTATTTGATGTAGGAGAGGTGAGCCTATTTGGAAGGTCCCAACCTCATGCGGATGGTCCTCAGTGGTATAAGAGAGCTCACCGAGCAAGTCAGCAAGCAGTATTCCTCCTTGGCTTCTTCTGCTCCAAGCTTCACTTGGATTCTCACCTTACTTTCCTCTACAATGGACCTATACCCTTTAAGATGAAATAAACCCCTTTCCCCCAACTTGCTTTTGCTCATGGTGTTTATTAGAGCAACAGAAACCAAATGGAACGATTTCCCCAAAGAAAATCGACTCTCCATCCCCTCTGGCAGCTAGTTGCCAAAAGCCCGACAAATAGGGGTGGGCTTTCCCCAACCCATGATGGAACTTTTAATTGACTTGATCTTGTACAAATCATCACAGGGGCTATGAGTTGAGTGTAAGAGCTATTTCATGCCCCAAGGAGTATTTTATAACTGTCTTCCCCTCCTTCTGGCTCTTGAATTCTTTTTGTCCACTGTTCCACGGTGTCCCCTGAGTCTTGTACATGTGGGTAGGAGCAGGTTACTTAGTCTCAGTACTTCAAATAGTTATGAATCTCTGCATTAATCTCTACACTCTGCAATAAGAAGCTTCTCTTAGGTGGAGAGCAGTACTAATATATACATTAAACAAATATTCTAAACACAGTTGGACAACATGACCATTTAGCTAGCTAGCTAGCTAGCTAAATAAATAAATAAATAAATAAATAAATAAATAAAAGAGCAGTTCTCTCTGAGGGCCTATGACCTCCCTAGCTATGGGTTTTGAGCATGTTTGCAGTACCTACCAGACATGAATTGCTTCCTCTAGAGCAAGCCTCAAAGGCAATCAAGAAACTGGTTTTTCATCAGTGTAAGTATGTCTCACCACTGTTGTACCAGGAGGCACAACTTGCCTGGCTAGGTGATATAGCATGTAGGGTTCAGTGCTGGGCAAGGCCTTTGATGTCTTTTATTATTCCTCCAGCAGTCTCAGTAGTACCTTCTAGTACTAGGAAAGCTGGCCAGCAGAGAGAATGTGTTTCCTGGTTAGTTCAAACTTGATTTCTCTATGTTCTGCAACCAAAGTGGGTACTATCTTTAACAATAGGATCTTAGCAATAGGCAAGTTGTGGCTCCTGGTACAATAGTGATGAGACTACTTCTGGGGATAACAAACTAGTTTCTTGACCCTATGATTATCTAGTTATAGTGTACAACCAAAGGCAATGGCAATAGCTTGTGTCGTTTTCGGTGCCTTGTGGACCTTCATGATGAACAATAACTCATAGGGAGATAACCTGGGCTGGTCATTGAGATTCTTGTTCGATAGTCAATGTTTTCAGGGAGTAGCACTGTTCACCTATACACAGTATGTGTGTTCAAGTTCTCTCTCTCTCTTTCTCTCTCTCTCTCTCTCTCTCTCTCTCTCTCTCTCACACACACACACACACACACACACACGTACACACACATTTGTATACAACACACTTATGCATATATAATTAACTTAGACACGATTGGGTTTTCATATGGCTTCTTTATACATTCTTGGTTTTGGCTAATCTATCACCTATGCCCTTTATTCCCCTATCTCTTTGCCTCTGTCCCCACTTATATATTTAGCCCACTGCATTCCCTCATTCCCATCATCTTTCATGCATGATGTGTTCTTCTAGTCTATCTTATTACATTCTTTATACATGAGTTACAAAGCTATAGGTTTAAGAGTCTTGCAGAACATACTTGATTTTGAAATTTTTCTGGACTTTTAGTGCACGAGTGTGTATGTGTATGCAAGCTCACATGAGTTTGTGCTTGTGTGTGAGTGTGCATGCATGAGTGGGGGTCAGAGTCTTCTCAGTCTTCTGACAACTTAGGTATTGCTTCTCAGAAAAATTATTCACCTCCTTTAGGACAGAGTTTCCCACTGGCCTGGAACTTACTGATTTAGGCTAGACTGGAGAGCTAATAAGTCTCAGGGACTCCCCTGCCTCTGCATCCCCAGTTCTAGGATCACAGGAGAATGCACTATTGTGGGAATCCAGTAACCCACACTGGAAAAGTGAGGTTCCCAGTCCTCAGCATAGAATCTCTGAAGACTTGCTGGATTCTCAACTTTTGCCCATCTAGTATTGTTTTCCAAAGCACAGGAGACATCTACTCCAGATTAATGGGTGATTAGCCTGAGTCTAGAGGATAGATAAGAGGGAAAATCTGGGAGGCTACTGTGCAATAAATTAAGAGCATCCAATGGGTTGGGACTGTTCAGTTTAGTTTAGAGGCACTATATCTGCAAGACAGAAAATTTGAAATATTTATGCAATAAGTATAAGACAAAATAACAAAAATGAACATCAAAATGAGAGAATACAGTAGAGAAATCAGATGAGGACTGCTCTAGTGATTTTTTTTTTAAAGGATAGAAATCAATGTTCTGCAGTTTCAGATTGGCTTATAGTTATTTAAAGAATGCATAAACTGGAAATCTTTTTTTCTGCTTTTTAGCACTTATTAGCAGTGGGATATTTCTATATAAACATGTTAAACATAAATACTGTCATGATAAGTTATGAATGGGCATTGACTTTTCTGCAGTCACTCTCTGTATCTGGAGGCCCTGGATTTAAAAAAGACAGAGTAGCTTCTTTGTGTGCTGGCTGTGGGACCACCTTCTGTTTTCTTTGTGGTCTCAGCAGAGAGCACTAGAAAGCAGTAGACTATAGCTAATGCATAGTTCCAAGGACCAGGAGCTCCAGTCTGGAATGCAGACTCTATCATTTTTGGCTAGCAGGTGCTTGTGGGTTGCATGTAGTGAGAAGACTCAGGAGCTGGGAACATTAACTCATTCCCATCATTGGTCATAAGATGGTATTGGAGAGGGTCAGAGAAATGGCTCAATGGTTAAGAGCACTAGCTGCTTTTCCAGGGGACCTGGGTTCAATTCATAGCTGTGCCTCTCAACAGTCTGTAGCACCCCAGGGGATCTGATGTTCTTTCCTGGATTCCACAGACACTAGGCATGTGGTACACACACCTACATGCAGACAGAACACACACACACACACACACACACACACACACACACACACACACACACAGTACTAGAAATAAGATGACTTGTGGGATGATTTTTTTAAATTCTAGAGTCTTATTAAAAACTAAGATTATTTTTGTCTGGGTGTTGGTGGTACATATCTTTAATCTTTAAATCTTTAAATTATAATATTTAAATTTTCATCTTTAAATTATAAATATGGCTGCTATGAACCTAGTAGAACATGTGTCTTTATTACATGTTGGAGCATCTTCTGGGTATATACCCAGGAGTGGTATAGCTGGTCCTCAGGTAGTAATTATGCCCCATTTTTCTGAGGAACTGCCAGACTGATTTCCAGAGTGGTTGTACCAGCTTGCAATCCCACCAACAATGGAGGAGTGTTTCTTCTTCTCCACATCCTTGCCGGTATCTGCTGTCACCTGAGTTTTGGATCTTAGATATTCTGACTGGTGTGAGGTGGAATCTAAGGGTTGTTTTGATCTGCATTTCCCTGTTGACTAAGGATGTTGAACATTTCTTTAGGTGCTTCTCAGCCATTCAAGTTTCCTCAGTTGAGAATTCTCTGTTTAGCTCTGTTCCCCATTTTTTAATAGGGTTATTTGGTTCTCTGGAGTCTTAACTTTCTGAGTTCTTTGTATATATTGGATATTAGTCCTCTATCGGATGTAGGATTGGTAAAGATCTTTTCCCAATCTGTTGATTGCTGTTTTGTTCTATTGACTGTATTCTTTGTCTTCCAGAAGCTTTGCGACTTTATGAGGTCCCATTTGTCTATTGTTGATCTTAGAGCACAAGCCATTGGTGTTCTGTTCAAGAACATTTCCCCTGTGCCCATGCGTTTGAGGCTCTTCCCCACTTTCTCTTCTATTAGATTCAGTGCATCTGATTTTATGTGGAGGTCCTTGATCCACTTGGACTTGAGCTTTGTACAAGAAGATAAGAATGGATTGATTTGCATTCTTCTACATGCTGACCTCCAGTTGAACCTGCACCATTTGTTGAAAATGCTGTGCTTTATCCACTGGATGGTTTTAGCTCCTTTGTTAAAGATCAAGTGACTATAAGTATGTGGGTTCATTTCTGGGTCTTCAATTCTGTTTCATTGATCTACCTGCCTTTCTCTGTACCAATACCATGCAGTTTTTTTTTATTACTATTGTTCTGTAGTACAGCTTGAGGTCAGGGATGGCTATTCCCCCAGAAGTTCTTTTATTGTTGAGAATAGTTTCGCTATCCTGGCTTTATCCTGATGCTTCATGCACACTCGCACAGGAAATAAATAAACATTCATTTTCAAATGTTGGTCAGTGGTAAGGAGCTGATCCATTCATGTTAGTGAAAAGATTCCATTTTCTTTTTTTTCTGTTTTCTTACAAAGTGTCCTGTGGCCATCAGACAGTAACAACTTTTTATTCATGAGCGGCTGCTTAGATCAGTGAAGATCTGGGCCTCTCCTGAATTTGCTTTCCTTGAGTCTTACCTTTAGGTCCGGACTTAACACTGGAGAGGCTGATGTTAGCTGGAGGTCAGAATTTTAATGCACCAGGTCAGACGTGTTTCTGAGAAGCCACCGGTTCCTACAAAATCAGAATTGGTTGGGCTGGAGAGAGAGTTGGAGATTATCTGCTTTATCCCTTACCTCTGTGCACTTGCAGAATGACCCAAAGGCAACATGCATTTTTTTTATGCTTGTTCAGTGGAGCTTAGTGGCATGTCATTTCCTGCTTCCTTTCTCTTGCTGTTGATTCCACAGTGCGACATTTGTTTCGCTGATGACACCAATGCTGGCTGTCATAATGTCATCTGATAAAATATGATCTGGTTTGTGGCTTCAGCAGCAGATGCTGCTATTATTTGATTACTTCAAATGTCCTTTCAAAGATACATTTGCTCTAGGTCTAATTCTCTCTGATTTGCTTTCCCCAGCATTCTGAGGTCAGCCTGCTGCTCAGGGCCAAGGTCTCCTGCCAGTGCTCCTTGGGTCAGGGAAGGAAACAACAAAACATACTTCTAGAGTCTAAAGCACTCCCCCCCCCCTTTTGTCTCAGTTACATCCACAATGCTATTTCCATAGGAGGAAAACTGCCTGAGGTTGAGAGTTCACCCGAATTACTCTTTCTGAGAAAACTCAGCCACACCCACATTTCTTGGCTTGTATTGCAAATGAGCTGCCTCCTATGCTCAAACTGCATTTCAGCCTCTTTGTACAACCTGAGTTGAGATGCCAGTGCTCAGTTGCGCTCTGTCTGCCTTTGATGTTTTAGCCTTTTGCCCCAGGTTTCAATATGGGGAAGTCTAGCCCCAAATAGATGACAGATGGCATTTTTTGAACAATATGAAATTGTTCTCATAGCTGAAAGAGAAGTTAAGATGTAATTATTTATTTTACAACAAATAAAACAACACAGCTTTCAGCAAGTAGATAAGCCATTATCTACTGTCTTGCATCAGACCTTTCTGAGTATTCAGAACTAATCTTTATGAAGTACCTGTAGTTTTGCTCCCCCCTACTTTAAAGCATTCCATTCCATAATTTAATAATTACCTTCTTTGCAATTGATGCAGTGGAGAGATTGTCCATTAACTCTGCAGCCATGTTCTATGCTGGATGTGCTAACAATATATAAAATCTGTTAATTCCCCAGCTTTACAGAGCAATGGAGTAGATGGGACTGTCAGAAGGTGTGGAAATTGGATGGGGTCACGAACATGAAATAAAAGAATCATGGCTTTGTAGAGAAGAGGCCAGGAAAATGTAAATGAACAAGTCTAACAATACCTTTTCAGAAATATAAAATTAAGGTTTAACTCATATGCAGTTAAACTTCAGAAGTCCAAGGGATGTCTTTTCCCTCTCAGATATGAGGCTAGAAACTGCTAAATATTTATTGTTATAGACCATATTTGTGACCTAAAGTGTGTTATTACATATGTCTGAAAAAATGATGATGAAATCCACAGACACAATCATGTTTTGTGGTAGGAAGGCAAGACTCAACAGATTAGCTGGCAGTGTGCCTGATTTGTATATAAAATCAGGTAAACTCATCTATTAGACATATTTTCTCTATGATTTCGTTTACAGTATGCCACAAGTTGCAATCTACATAATTTCTTAGAATTTTATTTTAAAATAATTTCAGATTCATAGAAAAGCCTTTTAGAATGGAGTTCCATGCAAGCATCCTTCATCTAGATTGCAAAAATGTTAATAGTTGACTGCATTTATTTGCTAGCCTCTTCTGCAAACTCCATGTTGCTCCTTTAACCCTTCTCTTCTCCCTGTACATTTTAATAACCATCCATTATTTTATAAATGATACTATTGAAATCAGAAAACTCAGAATGATGACTATGATTGTCTGAGCTACAGACCTTGGTACACTTTGCTCAAGACTACCACCAGAAATGCTCTAATTTTTCTCCAGTTCAGAATTCATCACTTGATTACAAATTGTACTTTAGAAGTCGTCAATCTTTAAACTTGGGGCTTTTAGCCTCAAGGCTTCTAAACATCTTATGATGATGCTGTATTTCTGTTAATACATAAAAAAACTCCAGAGCTAGGTCTGACATTCAGCTGGTAGGAAATCTGAAACCATGCTCACTTGTTAATGGCTTCCTCTGTTTTCTTGAATTCATTTAAGTACACCTGCCTGTACTACCTTAAGTGTTTATCGTGTTATATACCTAACCATAATACTTCCTGTTTTTCTTTGCAGATTTTAGTTTTTTATCCAGACAAAGTCTCATGTATCCCATGCTTGCCTCAAGCTGGTGAGGCTTGGAGGTGAGGATGTCCTTGAACTATTGATCCTCTCGCTTCTAGTTTTCAAGAGCTGTGATCAGAGGCATGTACCACTCCATCTGGTTTTATGTATACCAGGTAAGTACTCTACCAGCTGATTTACATCCTCAGATTCCTAGATTCATAATTTGAAATATTGGGCCGTAGTCCACTTGTATTCACATAAATATCACTTGTACACACGCATGCACGTGCGCCCATGCGTGCGCGCGCGCGCACACACACACACACACACACACACACACGCACACGCACACGCACACACACACACCATGCTCCAGATACAGGCATGTACACAGTAAATTAAGGAAGTAACTTTCTCTCAGTTGTATTCTTTTTTTTGTTTGTTTGTTTTTCGAGACAGGGTTTCTCTATATAGCCCTGGCTGTCCTGGAACTCACTCTGTAGACCAGGCTGGCCTTGATCTCAGAAATCCACCTGTCTCTGCCTCCCAAGTGCTGGGATTAAAGGCATGCGCCACCACTGCCTGGCTAGTTGTATTCATTTTTGTCTATTCTTTTTTGTCTGTAAATTATTCCAGCTCTTATGTATTTATTACATCAGAAGCTGGCAGTATTGATGCTTCAGTTTAATAAATGATGGCAAAAGACTATTACTCTTAGTGAGAGACAAAGGTCATTACAATGCACAGTGTGACAGGCCAGCTTCGGATCATGTTGGTGGTTTTGACTCCCAAGCCCCTTGAGAGTACAGATAGTTGAGAGCCACCATGTGGTTGCTGGGAATTGAACTCAGGACCTCTGCAAGAGCAGTCAGTGCTCTTAACCTCTGAGTCATCTCTCTAGCCCTTATTAAGCATATTTTAATGTGTTTCTTTGTGCAGTTTCTGAGTAGAAAATAGAAGGTTTGTGTAAGACAAATACTCAGAAATTGAACTGCTGAGTCACAAGCTTTGACTATTTCAGTTTTTGGGGATGCCGAACAACTGCTGACCTAAAGCATTCCCTTTCACACCACTCTTGATAACACTTGGTATTGTCTAGCCTTTAATCTTCATGATGAAAACGATATGACTTTGGTGGGTATTTGTGTGTGTGTGCGTGTGTAGAGAGAGGGAGAGAGAGAGAGAGAGAGAGAGAGAGAGAGAGAGAGTTCGTTCTGCTCCACTGATGTATTTGTCTAGTCTTACAGAAATAACACATTTCAGTAATTACTATGGTTTTGTTATAAATTTTTTCATGATTGGAAATTAAATGTAAGATCTTAGGCATGCTGGGTAAACACATTATTGCTGAGTTAGAGCCTCGACTTTTAAGGAATGTTGCTGTTGGATGGAGCCCATGCTTTCTGTCATGCAGTGCTGCAGAATGTCACTGCTTTAACAATTCAGCTTTTTAGTTGTACTCACTTCTTTATGGTATCAGGCCTTTGCAAATTCTTGTAAGCTTTTGCAAATGAGAGAATGTTTATTAGATACATTTATATGTATATTTTAATTTACAGATATAAATATATATGCATTTTGCTGTGTTCTTTATGAAGGTTGATTTCTGTAGCATCATTCTTAATATTAATATAGTATAATATGTATAGCAGGTAGATGGCTACATGAATTCAGTAGTAGATATCTACTCCAGTCTGTCAGGAAAGGTGGACAGAGACCTTTAGCCCGTGTATTAACTTGCCCATTAAGTCAAAACAATCTTTTAGTTTTATCAGACTTCCATGAAGGCACTGCTAGTCAAACAGAATCTTGAGTTTGTTTTATTTTATTGTTGTTTTTTTCTGGAACATAATTCTAGTGGCTATTCTTTGCCACAGAGCCAAGGCAGAGTAGATCAGAGCAGCAATAAGCAATGTTTGAATAGTGTGGAGCACTGAGTATGTGCTTGTACTGGTTAGTTTTTATTGTCAACTTGACACAACCTACAGTGACTTGGGAAGAGGGAGTCTTAAGTGAGTAATTACCAAGTCAGACCAGCCTATGTCTATGTTTGTTATAGAGTGACTTCATTTATGATTGATTTGGAAGGAACAGCTCACTGTACGTGGTTCTATCTATCCCTAGGCAGGGAGCATGTGTTATTTAAAAATGTTAGCTGAAAATATTCCAATGTGTGAGCTAATTAAGTGGCATTAATGGCCTCTGTGTTAAGGCCTAGGCAACTGTTACTTGGCTAGCTTGCCATTTTGTTCTGTTACGGATATTATAAGGAAACTTTCTCATATGCTATTTCTGCTGTTATTAGGAAAATTTCTCATGCCCACGTTGATTACGTATTCTGTTATGTTCTGTGCTCATGGAAACCAATTATGATAGAAGTCAGTAGAACTGCTTTGTATAGTTACCCATAATAAGCTTGGACCCAAATCAACTACCCAGCAGCACTCCATACACATGTGCATGAGCTATATATGGTGTTTGCTTTTATAAGCTGCCCCTGGGATGGACCCAACATAAAAGAGACACCTGGATCAATATAAGAAACTATTTAGAATAAGACTTTTGAATAGGGGTAGATAAAGTTTAAATTCCAAAGACTTCCCTGGGAACTTCATCCTACTAGGAAGAAAGAGACATGTACATGGGTAACTGACAGTCTGGTTGGGATGTTAAGTCATGAATATTAGACAGACAAATCCCCTGCCACAGTGGAATACCCTAACCAATGGGAGCAGGATCAGTGTACAACAAAGACACATTCCTAAGGAAGTCCCCTATCCCTAAATCCTGATTGGTGGAATATCATGACACAGATGTTTGTAGATCTCAGCCATTAAAAGCCCTAATAGCATCTTGACTCAACATTAGTGTCAGCTCCCAAGTCTGACCAACTTGTGCCCCCAATCTATCAATTTTGGGGTGTGGCATTCAATAAACCATCCCTATTTGACTGAGATTGGTGTCTGAGTGCTTTGTGTGTCAATTTCAAGACCCCAACATTCTATGGTTTCTGCTTCCGTTCCAGCTAATCTCCTGCCTTAACTTCAATAAAAGCCTGTCACTTGGAAGCATAGTATTAAAAAAAAACTCCCTTTGCTCCCAACATGCTTTTGATTGGGGTATTCATCTTGGTAAAATAAAGGAAAATAAAACATAACAATACTACTTGCATATTGCCTAAAGTAAAAATTAAAAATAATGCACTAATAATAGGATCCAATGGATGAGGATATGGTCGAGTGTACAGTTGTGGAGACCTGGGTTTGGGTGCCCAGCATCTATGTAAAAAGTTGGATGAGGTGGCCTATGCCTATAATCCTACTGCAGTGAATATAGAAATAGATGAATCCTCAGAGCTCTCTAGCCATGAGGTCTAGCCAATCTGTCTTAGCTCCTGAGTAATTGTGAGACCTCATCTAAAAAAATTGGTGAAAAATGGTTTAGGGTACCCCTGACATGTTTTTATAGGAGGTGAACATTGAGTCTCTTTGTTTGGAGAACAAGAAGCTCCAAGGTGTAGTGACCTGATCACATTGTTTTTTTTCATGCTGCAAGGGCCTTTTATTAAACTAGAACAAGGCAAGTATCACAATAATATATTTCTAATACTGTCTTTTGGAAATTAGAATTTTGTCTCACTGAGCAAAAATATAGAAGAAGGGCTAATAGAGAGTGAGGTAGGATGCTGCTGGTGGAAGAATAGCTTTCACAGAATAAAAGGGGGAGACTAAGAGCTCATGAGGGGTTAGGGATGATGCCATTGTGGATTTCTGAACTGCAGCCTGAGGTGGTCAATCAACAGCCAGAGCTATTTTTGAAGCCCTGGCTTATAGACGAAGCTCTCTTTGCTCGTGTGTGTGTGTGTGTGTGTGTGTGTGTGTGTGTGTGTGTAAGAATAATTTAAAATGAGTACCACATTTTGTGTTTCAGACATGGTCTCTGTACATAGCCCTGGCTATTCTGGAACTCACTCTGTAGACCAGGCTGGCTTCAAACTCAGGGCCAAACTCAATCAACCTGCCTCTGCCTCCTCAGTGCCGAGTTTAAAGTCATGTGCCACTGCTTAGTGTACAGAGTGAGTTCCAAGATACTCAGAATTACACAGAGAAACCCTGTCTTAAATAACCAAACAAAAGAAGTAAATAAAGAGTGCTACAAATACTTTCTTGAAGAATACAATGCTATAGTGGCAAATCCTCTCAGAAATACAGAGCAGTGCAGAAAAGTAGATAGTTTTCTCTATTTTCATGGCCTCAGGAATGCCAAGACACTTGGTCCAAAATCATTTTACATTAACCAGCTCCATGCTCATTGTGACAGAATACATTTTGGGTTCCTATTGAGCATTGGCCAAAGTAAACTGAGAAGTAAGAGGGATACAATAAAAAGACCTCCCCTGTACCAAGATTCATTCTTATACAAGTGATCTTAATTACACTAATAGCTCAATAGTCTTAGGCCAGTAACAATTAACTAATAATTGCTTTAATTTAGTAAGCAGTTTAACTGCGCCCCATCTATAAATTTAACAAAACATTTAGACACTATAATTTATGATGTTGAGTTTTGTTTAAGAGGCTGATTAGGATAATTTGCTTTCTGGTAAAAACGTTTCAATAGAACACATTTTACAATGAAAGCCGAGGGCCATTTGCAACCAAGGCTTTAGTCCTTTAAAACATTTCTTTCTGAGTTCATTGGTGTGTGGAATATACTATTTTGGGGATAAAATCTCTTAGCAGCAATGCTAGCTCATGTTTTAATTTTAGTTGTCACTTCAGAATTTATAAAGACTTATAATACACATTATTTTTATGGAATCATTTAGCCAATTCAGTTTATTAGGACGAATCCAGTCTTTATACAGAAAGAAGACTAGAGTCTTTTCACCAACTTTATTTGTTAGGTTTATTCAATCTTCATGCAGAAGGTAACATCAAGACCCCTGCCAAATGACTGTCTCAGAGTCACATGACTAGATGTGAAGGGTTTAGGGACAAAGCTAAGCATACTTTCTGACTCTTGGAATTGTCATACTGTATTATTTTTGGTAAAGACTCTCTGCACATTCATTCAGTGGAAAAGGTCATCTTTCTGAAACATTTCTGACATGTTCTTCACTTCTTTTGGGTTATAAAGGTTCAAGAGCCATCTACGGACTCAGAATTAAAAAGGGAAATATTGGTTCAAGAATTTAACAGATTTGTAAGCAATGAAGATTGCTGTGTGTGAAGGAGAGAACTGCTGTGTAACATAAATGACAAAGACTTTCTCTTTTTTACTTAAGTAAGTGAAAAGAAAGATTATTTTGATGAAAAATATGCCCTAGAACTTAGTCTATGGGACATATAGCAAGCAATTAAGGTGCAAAACGTTTCAGATCTGAAAATTACATATCATACATGGCACTATATGAAACTAAAAATAGAGACAGCGTGAAGTTTCACAAGGATGAGAGGACTGTGCCAGCAGGGGCTATGTTCCCTCCTGTGCTTTGGGATTCTTTTTCTAGTTCATTTGGATCAGTAA
This sequence comes from Rhynchomys soricoides, assembly GCA_019843965.1. Taxonomy (NCBI): domain Eukaryota; kingdom Metazoa; phylum Chordata; class Mammalia; order Rodentia; family Muridae; genus Rhynchomys; species Rhynchomys soricoides. Next base: position 4,408,613 of record JADRCH010000180.1, on the reverse strand, counting down.
GAAATTGTGGTTTCTTGTGCCTATAATGGGACTGAGATACCAGTTTTCTTGCTTGGCCTGTGTGGCTCTGTGATCTCATCCATACACAACTAACTCATGACATGGCTCTTTATTATTGTTTGTGCTGGGGGAAGGGCTCAGTGATGTTTCTGACCATCTCGAAAGGCTCATTTGATAAGATCAGTCCTTCTCAGAATAATTAACCATTTGTTTAACTTAATATAGACTCACTAGGAGCCTTAATTACACCTGTAAAACCCCCTTTGGCCTATGGGGCAGCCTAATCTGGGCCATAGCATTCTATTATACTTACAGGCTCTGGGGACATTTCAAGAGGAAGAGATTACACAAAGCAGCTACTCCAGGATGCTTAAATACAGCAAAGGATTTAGAAACCTGGCTTCAATAAGCCTCTGGCTTAGATGTGCCCAGAGAAAAGGTTCATTCTCTATTGTATTCCTGTAAGCACAATCTGATTTTCCTTTGGGAGCCTCTTTTCTATTCCCCGCCCCATGCTGATCCTGAGATCTATACCATTCCTCTCCTGATTCCAAGTACAGGAATTGACTTAGTCTTGTCTGTCACTGTGCTTTCTCTTCTTTCTAGTGATTTATTTAGAAACAGGTACCTGGAAGGGAGTAGACAGATTGGATTCTGGAAGTTTAGTTGCATCTGTTAGGAATTTGTGGCTATATTTCTTCTAGGAATTTTAGACATAGCATGAGAAAATACACGGAAGTTGTCATATTGGAACTCTCTGAGAAGAAATTCTAAACTGAAAAGATTAGTGACCGGTGAAGTCTCACCAACATGACTGTCCAAATATGAGCTGAACCAGGACAACACCAATAGACATGCAGGAGTGGATGTAGAGGAAATCATGAGGCCTTAGCCATACACAGAACTGTAGGCAGCCAAGGGATGCTGTAGACAGCTAAGGGTTGCTGAGAGCATGAGAGGTGGTCTTCTCAAGGGAAGAGCACACCAACTGGCTACCCATCAATTGGTTATCCAATAGCAAATGGTCAGCCCTGAATGCATCGGTATGGCAACATTATGTACATGCATATACACAGATACTCCTAAACAGACCGAACAGGTTATGTTTAGGAGTATCTATGTATATGCATGTACATATATGCATGTAGTAATGATTAATGTAAGGGAATACCAGGGGTTTGGGGAAGAGCAAGCAGGAATAAATGGGAGGGGTTGGAGGAAGAAATGTTGCAATTGTATTGTAATCCCTAAAATTAAAAATTAGTCAAGGATATTAGGCTTTAAACCTGGGACAAATGGCTAACTGAGGTGCCTATTGAACATGTCAAAGCGGACCTGGACTCCAGGTTCTTCTAGCACCCCCAGTCTCTTCCTGTTGCTGAGTATAATTGGATTATACCCTGATCCTTATCCTAAATTTCTCCAACCCAGGGCCTGGGTGGCCCTTCTCCCAGCTGCCTTTCCATATATAATCCAGCCATTTTGGTCCAGTGGTACTCAACCTTCCTAATACCTTGATACCTTCATATAGTTCTTCATGTTGTAGTGACCCCCAACCATAAAATTATTTTTGTTACGACTTCATAACTAGTTTTGAAACATAATGTGAAATGTAAAATTTCTTCTAGAAATGTTAGACATAGCATATAAGTCTCAATGTAAAATCTGATATACAGATGATCTTAGGTAACCCCTATGAAAGGGTTGTTTGATTCCCAACTGGGTCATGACCCATAGTACCCAGTCCTTTTGTCTACCCTTCACCCTCCTCCAAGGTTCTTGGTCTCCTGGTTTCCTGGCTCTCCCCACACTATTCTCCTCAGACGCCAGGTTCAGAGTCATGTTCACTCTGACCTCTCTCAGATGTCTTTGCCTCTAGCTATGCTCTCCCTCATATCTACAATAAACCTTTCCACAGTGGTCATGCCCCTCTCTTCTTCCTTCCTTGCTCTTCTTTCCTTCCTTCCTTCCTTCCTTCCTTCTTTTGTTTTTCCATTCATCTGGTAGTTCAGGAGTCCTAATGATCCTTTGGGAGGCCTTTGGGTTTGAAGCCAGGTGTACTTGCTGTTAGTGGTGTGGTTTGGTTAAAGAACGCCCCCCTATGGCTCATGTCTAGGCTCATTGAAAACTTAGTCTCTAGTTGGAATTGATGTTTGGGAAGGGCGTAGAATGTTTTGGGGGTGGAGCATTGCTGGAAGAAGTGTGACACTGGGAGAAGGCTTTCAAGCTTTCCTGTTTTCTACCTGCTTCTTGACTGCCAATGCATTGAGACCAGCTGGCCCACTGTTTATGCCACTGTGCCTTCCTAATCTGAAGTAATGTCTTCCTACCACGATGGAATGAACTCCTCAAACAAATCCAAATAAAGATTTTTGCCATTAAATTGCTTTTTGTCAAGTATTTTGTTCCAGCGACATCAAAGATAACTGATTTATAAAATTGGCTTCAAGAAGTGAGTCCATTGCTGTGATATATCTGATCATGTGGTTCTTAGATCTTTGGAAATGGTTTGTTAGTCACAGTTGGTTCTTCATCCCCAGCTGATAAAAAACAGATTCTTAATTCAAATATATCATAGAAACAGCCCCAAGTCCTTGCTTCCCTTTCAAACTTCCAAGCAGGACCTCCATTTTCTGAATTGCTTTCAGCTTTATAATCTAAGTTCCCACAGTATTTCATTAAGCTTTGAAAATTCAGAGGACTTCCAGTCTAAAGTTCCTCAATTGTCCCCCAAACTAACATGAATATGTTATGGCAAAACCATATTCTCTGATACCAATTTCTGTTCTAGTTTGCTTTCTGTTACTGTGATAAAACATTACCCCGGAACAACTTGGGGGGAGCTTAAGATTAATTTTGCTTACAAGTTATAGACCATATCTAAGGCAGGTATTTAAGCAGCAACCTGAATGCAGGAACTGCAGCAGAGGCCACAGAGGAAAGCTGCTTACTGGCTTGCTCCTTGGGTTGCTTAGTAAACTTTCTTATAAGTCCAGTCCTTATAAGCCCAGTCCTACCTATGCAGGAAGGGTACCACCCACAGTGGATCGCTCCCTCCTAAATCAATTAACAACTAAGAAAATGACTCACACATATGGCCCCAGGGTAATCTAATGGGGGCAGGTCCTCAAGTTTGCCTCTTCCCAGATGTGTTAAATTGACTACTAACTGAAGCTAATCCTGAAAGGAATGAATGGTCAGACCAGTTTCTCCCTATATTTGGACCAGGGTTTCAGCCTATGGAATAATGCCCCACATCGTTACAGGGAGTCTTCTCACCTCAGTTAACCTAATCTAGAAAATTTCTCACTGACAGGCTCCTGAGATTAACTTAATGAGGATAATCATTCATAATCACATCTCAAGTTTTGTTTCCTAGATGCTTCTAGATCCTGTCAAGTTGACAATCAATATTAGGTTATCACAAATCAATTTAGTGATCACACTTTCAGCCCATGAACTTTTAGAGAACCTAGTCAAAGCAAAGAAGGATCTTTTGGTTCCTGTGGCCCTCTAAGACTTTAATTGAGTAACTAGAATGAGCAAGTTTAGCTTATAGTGCTGGTTAGTATCTTTAGACTGCTCCTTCTGTTACATGGCGCTTCTCTGCAGTCTAGCTCTCTGGCATTGTGCTGATAGAACAGTGCCAGGAAAGGGCAGAGATCTTTATCTTAGGTTTTCCAGCATCCCACTAAAGTCCTTGATGCTGCTTTCAAGGACTAGTTCCTTAGAGGCCAACATCAGAAATACCTTTCATCTTCTTTCTGGGGAATTGTGTGCCAAGGAAGCACAAAAGGTTAAGTATCTTGTATTAAATCACGAACGTACTCAGTGTTTGAATTGAGAGTTGAACTTGATGCAGTCAAGCTAAACATTTGTGCTAGAAATACTATGCTATATCATCTTTTACTCTTATCAAATGCACAGCTACTATAATCGTAGGCAGTTTGTTGATTGAGCAAGAAATATTTTTGGGCATATGTATGAAACATTTTATATATGCTTCAAAATTCGAAATTAAGTCCAATTCTCACTTAAGCATGCCCTGCACACTTGGAAAAGTGTTTTCATTACACTATTCTACTAAGAAATGCACTTTAGTTTTGTGATTTAGTTTTCTACTGGCATCTTTAAGTATAATGTTTCATTAGTTCCTCGAGAGTTTCAGAACACATGTAGTATATTTTGATTATATCTGCCCCACACTCTCCCTGTTTTCCAGACCACTCTCAATTTCATGTCCTCTTTTGTCTTTCAATAATATGCTGAATTCAATTTGTGCTGTCCGTATATACATCAGTATGGGGCAAAGTTCTCATTGTCAACCTGTCAAGAACCATATCCCTAAAGGAAACTGATTTTCTCTTCCCTAGTAGCCATCAATTGTCAACAGCTCCTCAGCTAGCAGTGGGGACTTGTATATTCCTCCCTCAGCCATACTAGGATACTAACTGGCTTGGCTTTGTTCAGATCTTATGCAGATGACTGCAGCTGTGATGACATCATCAGTACAGTGGCTCTGGCAAGTTCTCAAGTCCCTGTTTCACTTCAGCACTCTCTGGTTTCTGACTCTTAGAATCTTTCTGCCTCCCCTTCTGAGATGTTATTTGAGCTTTTGGGAGAGAAAGTGTGAAACAAGTGTCCAGTTTATGCTTGAGAACTCCCTGCAAATCATGGGCACCTTTGAAACTGTAAACATTTTCTCCATGTTTCAAAAGAAGTAGGAGAGATCAGGTGGATACCCACCTGTCTCCTTGTTTATCCACACAACATCTGTAATGTTATCATGGACATCTTGACAATCTAGTTCTTTATTATTGAAGTCCCTGTGAACACTAAAGTTATTGATAAATATCACAGACTTTTGTTTGTTGAGCTTCAGCCATCATATGGCTAAAGCCATCATATTGAAAGGTAAAGAAATAGAAAGAAAGAAAGAAAGAAAGAAAGAAAGAAAGAAAGAAAGAAAGTAGGGACCCTTATCGACTTGCATTTCTCTGTTACTCAGTTTACACTTCCACTGTTGCTGTTGGGATTATGTCTGTTCTGAGGAGGATAGGATGGACTATGAGATTAGACACTACACAGAAATCTGTGTGCTTCGACTAAATTCCACAGTGTGGTACAGGAAACATGGATGAGAGATAAAAGAAAACTCTTACTGAACTAAGTTTTTCTGAAAGGCATTCTTTTTTCTTTTTAACACATCCTCATGGATGGCTATGTACTGAAAAAGACAAAATATTGCTGGGATGTAGAGAGTTGAGGCCATGAATTCTCTGTTGGCCTTGTTTTATATTTTCTTTTTAAGTTTACTCTTTTATGTGTATGGGTGTTTTGCCTATAAGTACGTATGTGCAGCACAGGCATGCTTGGTGCCTCTAGAGGCCAGAAGGAGTCAGCATGTGGATGCCGGAATTCAAACCCAGCCCTTTTGCAAGAGTAGCAAGTGTTTTTCTGTTGTGGATTTGGCTTATTGCTTGTATTATGTTAATTGGGTTCCCAAAATTACATGGGACTTTGCACAACTCCATGTAAGACACTGAAGGTCTCTGCTCCCAGTTGGCTTTGACTGGTAAATAAAGTTGCTGGTGGCCAATGACTGGTCAGGGAGACAGAGGCAGGACTTTTAGGATTCCCAGGCCAGACACTCAGGAGGGGGAGAAAGAAGGATTACTATGCTGAAAGTGGAATAAGATCTGGGCTTGAGATCTGCAGGAAGAGCAGCATACTAATCATATAAGAGCTGGGGAAGATCGGCCCCAACCTCCTTCCCCAGGTCTGGGGTAGGAAAGATGGAATTTAGCTTTTAGTAAGTAATAATTCAGGAGTATTGGAGGGGAGGCATTAACGGTATGGAAGTTTGGGAGTGGCCCAACCTTTGAGCTGATTAAGGCATATTAGAAGGCGCGTGCATGCGTGCGTGTGTGCATGTGTGTGTGTGTGTGTGTGTGTGTGTGTGTGCGCTCGAGCTCTTCATTCTAGAATCCAGAGCAGGTAGTGAATGCAGAGCAGAGAATCCAGGTAGTGAGAAACTAGTGCTGCCTCTTCCAGGTAAATTAGAGCAGATTAATCAACTACAGCAACACTTTTCACTGCGGAGGCATCTGTCCATCACCACTTACTTTCTTTGCTATTCTATTTCTTTAAACTAAAATGTGACTGTAACTTTGATGGAAGTTGCACAAGGGCAAGGTCATGTTTATAAAGAAGTCTCTCCTGCCCACTGGGATGTTCTTTTGGAATGTCCTGCTTCCACAGGTGACTAAAGCCTGTGGCTATCCACAGTAATTCTCCAAGGTTACTCGGATGTCATTCACACAGCCAGGGAAGTCTCTGTGCCCCTCTGACTCACTCTGGCTGTCTATAGCACTGTATTGCTAAGAATGTCTCTTATTCTACCCATTAGCATGGAGGGGTTCAGAGTTAATGATGAGTAAACAATATATATTTTATGCGTTTTACAGGTAATTGCTTTTCTTTTGAATGTTAGATGGAACAATTTGACTGTGCGCACAACTATTATCTGAACACATTTTAAAAATCGCTTTGGTCATTATTTAAGGCACTTGTAAAGTCGCCCCCTAAGAGTCCTGCTAAAAGGCCTATGCATTAAGATGCAAGGCTATGATGCCAAGCATTCTCCAGCCTACACAAAACATAAATACCTGCCAAGGTGCAGTGGAAAGTTTGGAATAAGTGATGCTCACTCTGTTTCTATCAGTCTCAGGGAAGGCTACCCTCTAATTCTCTGGTCAGAACCAATCATAGACAGAAGGTAGTTCCTTGGACATGGGAGGCTGCTTTTAAATGAATCTCCCATCTCCACTAACAAAGCCCCTCCACCCCATTTGGTAGGCTCCATTGCATGAAAAAACTTTGCCTTTCAGCTTTTTCTGTGGCACTGTAGAGCTCAGTGAGGTTAAGAGACAGTGATGGTAACTTTTCAGAGAAGGCGCTTTATTCTGTTCTCTTGAACCTACAGGGTATTGACAAACCCTCTTAAGTACTTTAAATTTCAACTCCCTCATTTATATGATTCTTAATTCGGTACACATCACAGATAAACACACACACAGTGTGTGTATGTGTGTGTGTGTGTGTGTATGTGTGTAAATGAAAGCAAAGGCAAGAGGGCGAAGTGGTTTAAACATGGGAGATTAGCAGAGAGCTCTCACATCTGGAGCTGACCTCACTGACTTCGGAGAGAGGTCTGTGTTCTTGGTCTGTCCAATTGGAGTCGGGGCATTCCTGGGATCTTTGGTAGCACACAGTGAGGCTGGTTGTTTATTGCCAAAACAATCCAAACAAACAAAAAACCAAAAAAGTGGATTGTGTGGAGGTTATAAAAACCAATTGCCATCCATTCTTCAGCAAATCTTTCTTCCAGTACTCAAGGCCGCCCTCACCGTTGGCACAGAAGATGACAAACTGGTATTTCTGGTTTTAGGTCCTCCTCCTCTTCTTCTTCTTCCTCCTCTTCCTCCTCCTCCTCCTCGGTCTCCAGCTATGTAGCCAAGATAATCCTGCAAAATTTAAGTCTGGAAATTTATTTCATTGTACTGTTTAAAATCTTCCATTATCTTCTTGTTTTACTTAAAGAGTATGCTATCTCACCAAGCCCAGCTCACCTGCCCTGTCATGAGCTGCCACAGAGTCCCAGAAGGTGTTGAATTCATGCTAAATGCTATGTGTCATAAGCAATTAGAAGCCTGCAACCCTCTCCTTTTAGTCTGAGGACTTCCTTTTTCCTGTTTTTCTTCTGTCTATCCTGTCTTAAGTCGTTGGCATCTTCACTATGTTCCAATATGCTAATATGTCTTAGAGATATTTTCCCTAGGCTCCTTACTAATACTCATTCAGAAATTTGTATACCTTCTTTGTTCTTTCTGTGTCCTTTTAAACCTTTAAATTATATTGGTTTAGTGTGTGTGTGTGTGTGTGTGTGTGTGTGTGTGTGTGGTGTGCTGATAAAAATAAAATAACATATTTCAGAAGTTTGTTCTCTCCTTCTATCATGTGGGTTTCTGGGGTTAAACTCAGCTCTCCAGGCTTGTGGGCAGGCACATTTACTGGCTGAGGTACCTCCCATACCTCATTATGGGCTTTTTAACTGAAACACATCACCTCAATGATTATTTCACTGACCTACTGAAAAGTGCATCCACATTTGCTTTCTGTGTTCCCTTGTTTATTTTTTCCCTATAGCACTTGATATCATAATCAATAGAACACTCAGTATGTTAGCTTGTTCTTTTATAAATTCTTACCTCAGACCAACTGATCTATAGTCTCAAAAGAAGAGCTTTTATCCACTTGGTCAGTCATACTTCCCAATTCCCTCAGCTCTGAGCAGATAGGAGCTCAGTACATATTTATACTTTTGATTTTGGAATATAGTAATGTCCCTTTACTCTGTGTAGTTCTGTGGAGCTCAGATATGCTTTGAGATAACTGGAAAAATATTTGAGGAGTACCTTTCAATTTTGGCAAAGAAAGGGAATCTGTAACAAAATGTTCATTCATATGGCAAGAAATGGAATTTACAAGATAGAAGTTAACTTGAGTTTAAATTATCTGTGTGTACAGTAATAGAGTTCTATCATATTGCCAAATATAAATGGTATTTCAAGTTTTTATGGACAATTACTATAGCTACCGTCCACCACAATGTGAGGCTATTATGGCGATTTAGTTAATGTGAGTTCATTAAAACTGCTCCAGTAAGGAAGTGAAAGTATTGCCCATTGAAATGCTTTCTGGAGACCAGTTTTGTGCCTTTTAAAGAAATTGTACATGCATGCAATTTCAAAATGCATTAGCAAAGAGAAGAAGTTAAGAAAAAAAGTTCAGGTTCAAAAACACACACCATTGGGAAATTTAGCATTTAACAAAACTATGGTTTTGACTGGCTGTAAAGTTTGGGATTTAAGGAATAAGCAGAAAATGCTCTGATCTCTTTTGGCAAAGATGTATGTTTACAGTGGATGGAAAAATGTAATGTAGACTTCAAGGTGAACTGTGGACTGAAAATGTTCAGCCAACTGTTGCGAACTGATGTACACCTTGTTAATATTCCCAGCTAGACTGCTCCATAAACAGTGTTACCTCCTGTCTGATGATTCTGGAATTTTTAAACTAAAACATGTTTTGTATTATTGTTTTGTTTTGAATGGGGTATAAGAAATAAAAAAAGAAATGACTTATCAGATTCACTGTTCTTTTCTTTTCAGTGATAGCAAACAAATGAAATAGTCTATGGATGGTGAAAAATATATATTAAAAAAAAATCCATATTTCTTGATGATGGTGGGCAGTCAAAAATAAGAAAAAATAGAACCTATAGGATATATTCAGTGCTCCCCAAATCAAACATAGAACAAAACAAGACAAGACAAGACAAAACAAAACAAGACAAAACGACAGCAGAAACCCTCCAGATGATTTGATGTGGCAACGTTTGGGGACTGATGATGGGAATTGTGAAGAATGAAAAATTAACATTGGAAAATAGATTCTTTTTTATAATGTTCAATTTTTAAAAATTACTTGTTTGACAGTGTTAATTGGAAAGAAATCCAGAAATAAATACATAATGACTGAGAAATGAGATTATTAATGTTTGGAAGAAGATAGGAAACGGATAAAGTTGTTGCCTGGAAGGTTAGCTTGCCTCTTCAGTTGTCTTTTGTTGTCCCTGGGTGTAGGTGTGAATAAGTATGTTGATCATGTGTGGACCTGGCTTATGTTTTAGGAGGGGAGAGCTTTGTATGGTTGTGACAGGGGTCACTGTACTTAGGAAATCATAAGTAGTTGTATCTGGCATGCTTTCCTGCCTTCATCCTGTTACGGAGGCATTGTAATGGGACCTGTCAAGGCCACATGAGAGGGGAAAAAAACCTCTTTTGACTGAAGACAGATATTTCTCAGAAGTATGTTAGCATTAGAGGCTAAAAAGTAAGCAGTAGAAACTATCTTAGGACCCTCTTCCTTCCATCCTTCTTTCCTTTCTTACTTTTTTTTAAAAAAATTATTTGTTTTATACATATGAGTATACCATAGCTGTCTTCAGACACACAGAAGAGGGCGTCAGATTCCATTACAGATGGTTGTGAGCCACCATGTGATTGCTGGGAATTGAACTCAGGACCTCTGGAAGAGCAGTTAGTGCTCTTAACCGCTGAGCCATCTCTCTAGCCAATTTAGGACCCCTTTTCAAATTCCCATTCAACTTAATAGCAGATTAAATTGATCTATCTCTTTCTTTGCATTTTTAGTTAAACCTTTTTCATGTTAGTAGTAGCTTAAATCCCTAATGCAAATATAAGTAAGTCCTTACTTTTATGCACATTTACTTTTATGTTTCACTGTCCAGATTAAAAACAAACAAACTTATAGCTCTCACTGTTTAGGCCATGTAGCCTTGGATGGGGCTTATCATGGGGGTGGGAAAAAGCAAAGTGGGTGGATATTATATTGGGAGATAGAAACACATAATGGGGGTAGGGGTGGGGGTGGGCAAGGTTGATTGCCCTGATAAGGTAGTAAAACTGGATGAATCTGTAAGTCTAAATAGTGAAGGTAGTTGGTATTTTTCTCCATTGCTCCACAAAAAGACAATTTTATGACTGCAAATCCTGAAAGGTAGTCTTTGATTTTTACACACCACCAACTGTAGTAACTGTGATTCCCAATCTACCATTTCCAGTAAATGCCCACCTGGGTCCTGGGTCAATTAGGTCCTTCTTTGCTTACTGGGCTACATATGTGATTGTTTAGTCTTGGAGGCTATCATGTTAATTCTCTTGATTAGTTGTCTTGACAGTTGACTAGATACAGCCCTTTCTATGATGGGAGAGGAAATGACCCCAACCTGTGAAGATAATCCGTTACAGCCGTTACTCTGTGTGCAAGATTCCCCGCAGATACCAATACCGGTAGATGCTTATCCACTGTGTAAACTGGTACAGTGTGTGTATATGCAGTGCCTGTACCACCCTTTGAGTCACCTCTAGGTTACTTACAATGCTTAAAATAGTACACAAACTATGAAAATGGTTGTCATACATCACTGCTTAGAGAATTAGGACAAGAAAAACCATATTCGTATGGAGTAATGTTTTGTTTCCTCAGACAAGTTTTTAATCTCCCAAATAATTTTAGTCCATCATTGGCTGAAGGTTTAGATCTGGAACTTGAAGACAAAGAGGCATGAATGTTTGAGAATGTTTACTGCTCTAGAGGCTGTGGGACCTAGAAGAATGGGTGAAAAAGGGAGCAGACTAAAATCTCATGCAATAGCCAACTTTATTCAGAAAGTCAGACAATTTATGCTCTGAAGGTTAAGAGTCACAAGTGTAAAGTATACAGTCAGAAGAACAAACCACATGTGGTGGGCACGGCAAGCTGCATGTGACGAGCTAGAGTGCTGGGCAGGGCAGGGGGCAGGTTTCTCAAGTGCTGGACAGGGCATGCTGTTGATGCCAGGCAAGCCAGTATGTGCCAGGCAGGCCAACTGGCAAAACCGTGTTTTTCTATAGATGTTGAGTTTGAATAATGGCTCTTGTCTGGACAGACCACATCAGACCAATGCAATTCCATGTGGTAGAGGTCTATTGTGTGTGTGTGTGTGTGGGGGGGGAGAAGACAAAGGGGAAAAGAGAGAGAGGAGAAAGAAGGGGTGAAGGTCAGGAAGGGTCTGCCTTTTATTTAGTCTGTGATGCTGCTTGCAGGTAAGGGTAGGAAGTGGACTCTGGGAGTGTATGTATGCCATAGCAAGAGGTGCGTGGGTCCCTGTCGCCTATGGGTGACGTCACTGGGTTTGGAGGCAATCTGCCACGCTGGTTCCTGATACCAACCATAGAGGCACATAAACAAGTAACTATACAGAGTTGTAATGAATAATCAGAAGGAAACTCACTCCTACCTCATATACCTGAGTTGGGTATGAAAACCCATTCAGAGAATAATTCCATGTTTTTGAAGAACTTGAGGTCACAAGACTCTTGTTTTGATTTCTTGGAGTTTTCTCACAAGACCTCAGGAATCTTGCATGATTCTTAAACCATGTTCACACACTAGACTTTTCAACAATCATCAATTGTTGGATCTCCGTGCTCTTGTGTTATCTAATCTTACACCTGAATTTATACATAATCAACTAAAGACATTGAATAAAAAATTCCAGGTAACTTTTTTTTTCTTTTTTTACACTGAGCTAGGTGAGATGAACTACAGAGGAGATAAGTGATGGCTCAGGACAACTCAGTCTTGCTGCCTTATTTATTTATTTATTTATTTACTGATTGATTGATATTTACTTTATTTACATTTCAAATATTTTCCCCTTTCCAGGTCTCCCATTCAGAACCACCCTATCCCATCCCCCCCTGCCTCTATGAGGTTGTTCTTCCACCCACCAACCTACTCCTGTCTTCCCTCCCTAGCATTCCCCTACATTGGGGCATCTAACACCCTCAAGCCCAATGGCCTCTCCTCCCACTGATGTCCAGCAAGGGCCTCCTCTGCCACATATGTGGCCAGCACCCTGGGTCCCTCCATGTGTATTATTTGGTTGGTGGTCCAGTCTCTGGGAGCTCCTGGGTCTCTGGCCAGTTGACACTGTTGCTCCCTCCAAGGGGCTGCAAAGCCTCTCAGCTCCTTCAGTCACTTCTCCAACTCCTCCATCCAGGACCCCAAACTCAGTCCAATGGTTGGCTTTGAGCATCCACCTCTGTATTTGTCAGGCTCTGCTAGAGCCTCTCAGGGGACAGCTTATCATGCTTCCATCAGCAAGTACTTCCCAATATCCACAATAACAAGCTGGTTTGGTGGCTGTATTTGGGATGTATCCCCAGGTGGGAGAGTCTCTGGATGGCTTTTCCTTGAGTCTCTGCTCCACACACTGTCTCCATATTTCCTCCTGTGAGTATTTTTTTTCACCCTTCTAAGAAACACTGAAGCATCCACATTTTGGTCTTCCTTCTTCTTAGGCTTCATAAGGTCTGTGAATTGAATCCTGGGTATTCCGAACTTTTGGGCTAATATCCACTTATCAGTGAATAGATACTGTGTTTGTTCTTTTGTTGACTGAGTTACCTCACTCAAGATGTTATTTTCAAGTTCCATCCATTTGCCTGCGAATTTCATGAAGTCATTGTTTTTAATAGTATTCCATTGTGTAAATGTACTATATTTTCTGTATCCATCCCTTTGCTGAGGGACATCTGGGTTGTTTCCAGCTTCTGCTATTATAAATATGGCTGCTATGAACATAGTGGAGCATGTGTCTTTATTATATGTTGGAGAATATTTTGGGTATATGCCCAGGAGTGGTATAGCTGGGTCCTCAGGTAGTACTATGTCCAATTTTCTGAGGATCTGCCAAACTGATTTCCAGAGTGGTTGTACCAGCTTGCAAACCCACCAGCAATGGAGGAGTGTTCCTCTTTCTCCACATCCTCGCTAGCATCTGCTGTCATCTGAGATTTTGGTATGGTGTGAGGTGGAATCTCAGGGTTGTTTGATTTGCATTTCCCTGATGACTAAGGATGCTGAACATTTCTTTAGGTGCTTCTCAGCCATTCAAGATTCCTCAGTTGAGAATTCTGTTTAGCTCTGTTCCACATTTTTAAATAGGGTTATTTGGATCTCTGGAATCTAACTTCTTGAGTTCTTTGTATATATTGGATATTAGCCCTCTATCGGATGTAGGATTGGTAAAGATCTTTTCCCAATCTTTTGGTTGCTGTTTTGCCCTATTGACTGTGTCTTTTGCCTTACAGAAGCTTTGCAATTTCATGAGGTCCCATTTGTCTATTGTTGATCTTAGAGCATAAGCCATTGGTGTTCTGTTTAGGAACATTTCCCCTGTGCCCACGTGTTCGAGATTTTCCCCCACTTTCTCTTCTATTAGATTCAGTGCATCTGGTTTTATGTGGAGGTCCTTGATCCACTTGGACTTGAGCTTTGTAGAGGGAGATAGGAATGGATCAATTAGCAATTTTCTACATGTAGACCGCCAGTTGAATCAGCACCATTTGTTGAAAATGCTGTCTTTTTTCCACTGGATGGTTTTAGCTCCATTGTCAAAGATCAAGTGGCCATAGTTCATTTCTGAGTCTTCAATTCTATTCCATTGATTTACCTGCCTGTTACTGTACCAATACCATGCAGTTTTTATCACTATTGCTCTGTAGCACAGCTTGAAGTCAGGGATACTGATTCCCCCAGAAGTTCTTTTGTTGTTGAGAATAGTTTTTGCTATCCTGGTTTTTTTGTTATTCCAAATGAACTTTAGAATTTCTCTTTCTAGGTCTGTGTAGAATTGAGTTGGAATTTTGATGGGGATTGCATTGAATCTGTAGATTGCTTTCAGCAAGATGGCCATTTTTCCTATATTAATTCTGCCAATCCATGAGCATGGGAGATCTTCCCATCTTCTGAGGTCTTCTTTGATTTCTTTCTTCAGAGACTTGAAGTTCTTGTCATACAGATCTTTCACTTCTTTGGTTAGAGTCACACCAAGATACTTTATATTGTTTGTGACTATTGTGAAGGGTGTTGTTTGCCTAATTTCTTCCTCAGTCTGTTTATCCTTTTGAGTATAGGAAGGCTACTGATTTGTTTGAGTTAACTTTGTATCTGGCCACTTTGCTGAAGTTGTTTATCAGCTGTAGGAGTTCTCTGGTGGAGTTTTTGTGGTCACTTAAGTATACAATCATATCATCTGCAAATAGTGATATTTTGATTTCTTCCTTTCAAATTTGTATCCCTTTGACCTTCTTTTGTTTTCTAGTTGCTCTAACTAGAACTTTAAGTACTATATTGAGTAGATAAGGAAAGGGAGAGCAGCCTTGTCTACTCCCTGATTTTAGTGGAATTGCTTCAAGTTTCTCTCCATTTAGTTTGATGTTGGCCACTGGTTTGCTGTATATTATTTTTCTATGTTTACTTATGGTCCTTGAATTGCTGATCTTTCCAAGACTTTTATCATGAAGGGATGTTGAATGTTTTCAGATGCTTTTTCAGTATCTAATGAAATGACTGTATGGGTTTTTTTCCTTTGAGTTTGTTTATGTAGTGGATTACATTTATGGATTTCTGGGTATTGAACCATCCCTACATTCCTGGGATGAAGCCTACATGGTCGTGGTGAATGATCATTTTGATGTATTCTTGGATTCATGAGAATCCAAATGTGAATTAAAATGTGAGAATTTTATTGAGTATTTTTTTTTTTTTTTTTATCGATATTCACAAGGGAAATTCGTCTGAAGCTCTCTTTCTTTGTTGGGTGTTTGTGAGGTTTTGGTATCAGTGTAACTGTGGCTTCATAGAACAAATTGGGTAGTGTTCCTTCTGTTTCAATTTTGTGGAATTGTTTGAAGAGTATTGGTATTAGGTTTTTTTTTTTTTTTGAAGGTCTGATAGAATTCTGCACTAAACTCATCTGGTCCTGGGCTTTTTTAGGTTGGGAGACTTTTAATGACTGCTTCTATTTCTTTAAGGGTTATGGGGGTATTTAGATGGTTTATCTGATCCTAACTCGACTTTGGTATTTGGTGTCTGTCTTAGGGTTTCTATTCCTGTACAAACATCATGATCGTGAAGCAAGTTGGGGAGGTAAGGGTTTATTCAGCTTACACTTTCACACTGCCTTTCATCACCAAAGGAAGTCAAGACTGACTCAAGCAGGTCAGGAAGCAGGAGCTGATGCAAAGACCATGGAGGGATGTTCCTTACTCACTTGCTTCTCCTGGCTTGCTCAGCTTGCTTTCTTATAGAACCCAACACTACCAGCCCACAGATGTTACTACCCAAATTGGGCCCTTCTCCCTTGATCACTAGTTGAGAAAATGCCTTACAGCTGGATCTTGTGGAAGCATTTTCTCAGCTGAAGCTACTTTGTCTTTGATAATTACAGTTTGTGTCAAGTTGACACAAAACCAGCCAGTACAATTGACACCTTATCAACTCGACACACAAACATATCACTATTAAGCCTCAACCCTTACTTTCTTATTCATCCCCAATATCTAGATAACTTTAAAAGTTCCACAGTCTTGGCAAATTCTTACATATTAAAATTTTAATCTGTTTAAGACATCCAATCTCTTAAAATTCAAAATCTTCTAAAAATTCAAAGTCTCTTAACTGTGGGCTCTTCTATAATACTTTCTTCCTTCAAAAGGGAAAAATATCAGGGTACAGTCACAATCAAAAGTAAAATCAAACTCCAACCATCCAATGTCTGGAGTCCGCTCATGATCTTCTAGGCTCCTCCAACAGCTTGGGCTCTGCCTTTTGTGGCACTCACTGTGTCTTCTAGGCTCCAGCTGAAATCAACGCTGATTCTGTTTTATTTTTTATTTTTATTCCTTGTTACTTACATTTGGTTAAACCTTGACTTTTTACATTAAATTTGGTTTCTAGAAAGATTACATTAAGGTATATATTAACTTGTGAATCTTGTGATGTTCTTTACATTTTTAATTTGGAGCCAAGGATGTAGCTCAGTAACAGAACCTAGTAGGCCAGAGGAGTTGGATCTAATCACCAGCATTACAAAGAACAACACCCACTCCCTAATATTTTGCATTTTGTTTTAAACAAGACCCTTATTTGCCGCACTCCTTCAATTCTAATGCTGGTTCTAGGAAGTACAATCTACTGATAATTGAAGTATTAGCTAGTCTTCCATGGCTGAAATTCCAATCATGTGCTCAGTATCTTTTAGTGCTCCCTTTTGTTGTTTGCTCTGCAACATTTTATGATTTTTTTCCCCGTGAAAAGTCTTGTACACTATAAAAACTGTTTCTAGTGACTTTGATATTCCTTTTAGTGGAATTTATTTTTGTTGTATTTATAAATGGATAATTTTACAGCTTATCCCTGGCATCCCCGATTCTTTCATTTCATAGATACATACTGTGATTTCCCTGTGTCAGACTTAGTTCTGAACACCTTGATACAGCAATAAACCAAAACACTAAGGGAAAAACAAAAGCAATCATATATGTAAAGAAAAAGAGAAAGACAGTTATTATGAAATAGCTGAACAGGTCAGATTGACGAGAATGTGACCATGGGTGGGGTTGTCCAAGTCAAGCTACTTGAGACTGCCTGGAAGGAGGCACGTGTCTGAAGGTCTATGAAACAATAGCTCAGCTGCAGTGGATAGCTGAGTGATGTCAGGATAGAAGACTGACATCTCTCATATTTACTCCCTGTGATGGCTTATTTTATGTCAACTTGACACAAGCTAAAGTCATCTGGGACTGGGGAACTGTAATGAAGAAAACGCCTCTTTAAGATCAGGCTATAGGCAAGCCTGTAGGGCATTCTCTTAATTAGTGATTGATGAGGGAGGGCCCAGCCCCTTATGGGTGATGCTATCCTTGGACTAGCAGTCCTGCATTCAATAAGAAATCAGACTTAGCAAGCCCTGGGGAGCAAGCCAGTAAACAGCACCCCTCCATGGTCTCTGTATCAGCTTCTGCCTTCTGGTTCCCACCTTTCTTGAGTTCCTGCCCTCACTGCTTTTGATGATGAACTGGTATATGGAACTACAAGTGAAATTAACCCTCTTCTATCCAAACTGCTGTGTCTATGGTGTTTCATCACAGTAGTGACCCTGACTAAGACACTTTCTTAGGTTTACTTCTTTCTCTAGGACTGAAGTTATTGTCATGTTTTGTTTTTCTCTCATTTTCTAACCTATTCGCTCAATCAAAAATATTTATCAACAGTTCATTATATGCCCTTTCCATTATGAGCACTGAGATACTTCTGAACATTAAATTATTGATATGCTAGTAATTATTAATTGAATGTTAAAATTTAATAAATACCACACTGTGAGGATATCAAGAAAATAAAATACATATAAATCTTAGAAAATATGCTTGAGAACTCTTTTCTGAGAACAAAGATATTGATGAAATAAATCAGTGAGGCTTAAATGAATGGGGTACATGCCATATTCTATGGGTCGTTAAACTCAATTTATTCCAAATCGTAATTCTACTCAAAGTTATCTATAGAATTAATATGATGCAATTGATGTTTTATTGAAATTAACAAGATGATCTTGGGTTTTATATGGCATTATAACAGACAACTAATTTGCAAAAAGAACATAGTTAGAAAACATGAAAAATAGTCCACATGAGAATGTGCAACCCCAAAGAGAATATCTCTACACACCTCCTCCTCCTGCCTCAAAAGACTCAGGAACCATTTTGGAAGAGAAGGCAAAATGGCTTTTAGAGCCAGAGGTCAGGCTGAAATAAAACAGGGTTGACTTAGGTAGGGTCACTAAGGCTGCAATGAAACATCATGACCACAGGCAGGTTGGGAGAAAAGAGGTTAGTACAACAATCTATTGAGGGAAGCCAAGGCAGGACCTCAACCTGGGTCAAAAGCTGGAGTCGAAAGCAGCTGATGCTATAAACTTTGTTTTTTTGAGAATGAAAGAATACTATGTTGGGTGGGTAGGAGTGGGACCATTTGGGAATAGTTTGGGGGAGGAGATAGAATATGATCGAAATACATTGCATAAGAACTAAAAATAAATATTAAAAACGATTTTCCACATGAAGCAGGGGAAGGGAAGTACAGATATATCTCTAAGGAGATCTCATTACTTGCATTTTAGATTTGTCAGGATTAAAAATAAATAATCTGTAGTCTTTGTGAGGATAGAGAGCAATTGTCTGGCAGTGATGGTGGAAATGTACAATGCAGCAGCCATCGTAAAAGTGTTGTAGTTTCCTTTGATGGGTATCATATGGTCATTCTGTTCAGCCACCCAATTCTAGGTACATGCACAAAAACTTGAATGTTTATAATAGTTCCTTTTGAACAGTACTAATATATTAAGTAGATTTTGTATTTAGTTATTTTGTTAGCTAGCATACAAAATAATGGTTTTTTTAAAAAAATTATTTAATTTCATTTTATGTGCAATGGTATTTGCCTACATTTATGTCTGTGTGAGCATGTCAGATCCGCTGGAACTGAAGTTACAGACAGTTGTGAGCCGCTTTGTGGATTCTGGTAACTAACCCATGTGCTCCTCTTAACTACTCTCTCCCCCTCTCCCTTTCCCCCTCCCCTAACTCCCCCTCCCCCTCCCCCTCTCCCTCTCTTCCTCCCTCCCTCTCTTTCTTTCTTTCTTTCTTTCTTTCTTTCTTTCTTTCTTTCTTTCTTTCTTTCT
>JADRCH010000180.1:4341906-4389384 GCA_019843965.1 Rhynchomys soricoides | reverse complement strand
TCTTTCTTTCTTTCTTTCTTTCTTTCTTTCTTTCTTTCTTTCTTTCTCTCTTCCTTTTCCCCCTCTCTCCCTCCATCTCCCCTCTCTCTCTGTCTTACGTGTTTTCATTTTATTTTTTTTTACATCCCAACCACAGTTTCTCCTCCTTCTTCTCCTCCCTTCTACCTCCTGCATCCATTCCTCTGTTTCTTATCAGAAAAGGGCCAGCCTCAATTGATATCAACCAGCCATGTCATATCAAGTTTCAGTAAGACAAGGTACCTCCTATTCTATTCAGGCTAGACAAGGCAACCCAATAGGGGGAAAGTGTCCCAAATAGTCAGGGACAGCTCCTGCTCCCATTGTTAGGAGTCCCACAAGAAGACCAAGCTACACAACTGTAACATACAGAGAGCCTAGGTCAGTCCCATGTAGGCTCCCTGGTTGGCAGTTCAGTCTCTGTAAGCCCCTTTGGGCTCAGATTAGTTGATTCTGTGAGTTTTCTGATGTCCTTGACCCCTCTGGCTTCTTCTCTGGAAGATCTGGCAGCATTCTTAACTGTGTTTTCTTGAGAGTTACTGATACTGACCATTTCCCCAAATACTTATTAACTATTTGTATTTCTTTACAAAGTCTTAAAAATATCCAAAAGTGAAAGCAACCCAAATGTTCCTTGACTAGAGAATAATTTAATAGATTGTTATGTGTCTACTAATAGACTATTCTTTAACATTTAAAAGAAACAAACTACACAATGCAATGTAAATGAATTCGGCACACTGCTAAGTGAAAGAACAAATTCAAATGGCCGTGTATTGTGATTCTACTTATGTGATATTGTGGAAAAAAGAAACAATGAAAACAGAGAAAAATGGTTGCTGAGATGTAGCAATCAAGGAGGGTCTTTCTTTATTCTTTTTCTGTTTTTCCATCGAAGCATGAAAATATTTTTTGGAATGAAAGAACTATTCTATATTTTGATTATGGTAATGACTACGCAACTATATAAACTTGTAAAACTTTAGGGTCCATTTTACTATGTGTAAATTATAAATCAACTTTAAAAAAATAGAAATTAAATGACAGAGATAGGGATATCCAATTATGTAGATAAATGATCGTTTTTGTTTGTTTTAAAACTTTACAATGGGTGTAGCAAGTGATCATAATAAGATTTGGAAATATGTCAAAATTGAATGAAAATAATTACTGTTTGGGCTGAAGAAATGGCTCACTAGTCAAGCTCTTCTGCTTTTCTGGTAGTTCCAAGTTCAATTCATAGCACATGTATCAGGCTGATTATAACTGCCTGTAACTTCAGTTTCAGGGTATCTGATGTCCTCTTCTGATATCTGTTGGTATCTGCACATTTGTGGCATTTGCTCACACAGATGCATAAATGAATTCGTAAAAATAAGATCATAAAAATAAATCTTGGAAAAATTACTATCTGGGGCTACAGATGTGGTTCAGCAGTTTAAGAACACTTCCTAAGGACCCAGGTTTGATCCTCAGCTCCAACATGGTGACTCACAACCATCTGTAATTCCAGTTCCAGGAGATGCCTCTTTTGGCCTCTATAGGCCTCAGGTGTGCCAAAGTGCACAGACTTACATGTAGGCAACACACACACACACACACCCCTTCCTTAAACACAAAGTTCTAGTGTTCACTGGTTTATGATGGCACTACTCAAAAACTGTCTTATTAATAGTACTCACTCACTGGCTTTGTGGAAGAAACTTTGTGGACGAGGCTACCCATTATGATCTAATTTGTCAGCCAGGTGGTTCAGACACATGGTAATGTCTCAGCTAATACCTTGGTTCCTTTGCTCACAGTCGTGTAGGCTTGAGGGAAACAAAGTTGTTCTTGAATTCTGCATCTGTGAGTATTTGCTCTTTTAAGGTTTGATCTCCTTCATCTGTACATATGAGGATGTTAACATCTATTTTCTAATGTTGTTCTTAAGTTATAGATGAAAAAATGGTGCTAAAGTGCTTAGCACAGTATGAAGCACTTCAAGTGTCCAGTGACAGGTAATTAGTTTTAAATGTTATGTTGTTGCCTTGTTTTTTAATGTATGCATAACCAAATTTGTCATAGGCAGAGATTTCAGACTGATGTCTGACCATCACCCCTGTACCCACGTAAGCAAAGAGCTCAAAATTCATAAGATTTCCTTTTCCCATGAGCTTCTTATATTTGTTTTGTCTTTTCTCAAACAAAGCACTATTTGGGGGAAGACACTGTGGATGTTGTTTCAAGACAGGATACATTCTATTTGGTAGGAAAAGTGCTTTTGTTTGTTTGTAATTTAATCATCACTTGACATTTGTAGGAATAGAATGAAAATCAGTTTAATTATAAACAGTTGACTAACCTGAGGCAGAATATTTGGAAGCAGATATGAACATGGAACCTTTTGCTTGATTTGCAATCTGTTTAAAAACTCATATTACAAATTTAAATTATACCATGTACATGTGCATATGTGCATGGTTGTGTGTGTGTATATGTGTATGTGTGCATGTGTGTGTGTGCTTTGTGGGAAAGAGAGTTGATTAAAAAGAAAAGAGAAGACATAGGGAAAAGAAAGTATAAACATCAAAAATAAAAATTTCACTATAGGAAATATAAGGAATTAATAGTTATGTGCCAGTTTACCGAGTTGAAGGTGATGATGTCTAGTAAAATACCTTTTTTTCCTTTTGTAGAGAGAGTGGATAGGTCCTTGATAATATTCTTTGTTTTTTGTTTCCTGTGGGTGGCAAGTGCCTGATTAATTATTCATATGACTTAATAATGCAAGCACCTGTCTAAGAGGAAGCCCTGCCGAGGAGACATTTCACCACCTCTCTTTATTCAGCATTCAGGGGATGTATTACTTCTCCCATGATTAACAGAGAAGAGGAAGACATATTTCCTGTTTTTGAGCTTGTCTACCTCTATTTCAAATTCAACTGAAGCTGAAAACAGTGGAATGTTTTGTATTGATGACTAAGTCTAAATTCTACCTGACTCCTTCTCCCTGCCTGGCAGTACAGTGCCAGGGAAGTGTTAGTCAACCCCCAAAGACCAGACAGGAACCAATCTGAGGCAATAACACCAGAGCCTTTATTAGAGCTAGCTTGGGCCCCTCAGCCCACTACTGACAAGCAGGATAGTTTTGGTGGAGAGGAGTCCTGAACATCTATCAGGGTAATGTTTTATAGAAAGCTGCAAGGAGTTGGGGTGAGGTGGGGTGTGTGTTTCTAGCCTGGCAAGCATCTCATTGGAGGGCCTTTAACATTATTGGCTAGTGCTGGGAGTCAACCCATAAACTTAACTCCTGCTTTCCTCTGCATTGGTGGGTGTTAGGCTGGTGGGCTTGTTGTGGATTAATCTGGAAACACTGGATTTGCTGGGGGAGATTAACCTGGAGACGTGGTTTTGTTGGGGTTAGCCTAGAAACTGGAGCTAGGCTTGGGTTTTGTTGTGGGTAACTTGGAAACTAATGCTAGGCACTGGCCTGTTAGTTTACCTGAGTTCTAACTTAGGTCAAGTTCTCTAAAATGGAGTCTGAACTTAAAAGATTTGGTCTCTCAGCAGCTGCCATGTTTACAGGTGATGCTCATGTAGGCTTTTCTATTAGAGAAAATATTAGCAAAATGTAAGATCTTGAGTAGAATTTGTATTCTTTGAGAGGGCAGTTCATACCGATAGAAGGAAACTATTTTTTCTTTTCTTTTTTCTTTTTTTTTTTTTGTAGAAATTTCTGTGTTTTGCATGAATTTGTTCTTTTTTCTTCTTTGGTTCTTTTTTCCTTCCTTCATTCTGATTTTCTTTGTTTCTTCTACTTCTTTTTTTAAAGGAAACACACACACACACTAAGAAAGTGAATATTTCCCCAAATTTTCTGTCTTGGTTAGATTTGATTGCCAATTTGACTGGGAAGAGGGAAACTAAGTGCAGAAGTGCTTAGGCCAGATTGGCTTGTGGCTATTTCTGTGACAAATTGTTTTGATTGAAAGGAAAAACTCACTGTGGGCAGCACCATCCCTAGGCAGGTGGGCCTGGGCTATATGAGAAAGCTGAGTATGAGCCAGAGAGCAAACCATTGAGCAAAATCCAGGAAATCCGGGACACAATGAGAAGAGGAAACCTAAGAATAATCTCTTATTCTTAGGTACCTAAGGTACAGAAGAGAGTGAAGATTCCCAACTTAAAGTAAATTGGGAAATTCCTTCCACAAAATTATAGAAGAAAATTTCCCTAACCTGAAGAAAGAGATGCCCATGAACACACAAGAAGCCTACAGAACTCCAAATAGACTGGACCAGAAAAGAAACTCCTCCCGTCACATAATAGTCAAAACACCAAATGCACCAAGCAAAGAAAGAAAGAAATTAAAAGCACTAAGGAAAAAAGGTCAAGTAACCAACAGATTGGGAAATGATCTTTACCAATCTTACATCCGATAGAGGGCCAATATCCAACATATACAAAGAACTTAAGAAGATAGACTCCAGAGAATCAAATTCCCTATTAAAAAAATTAGGTACAGAGCTAAACAAAGAATTTTAAACTGAGGAATATTGAATGGCAGAGAAGCACCTAAAGAAATGTTCAGCATCCCAAGTCATCAGGGAAATGCAAATCAAAACAACCCTGAGATTCCAACACACACCAGTCAGAATGGCTAAGGTCAAAAACTCAAGTGACAGCAGATGCTGGTGAGGATATGGAGAAAGAGGAACACTTCTCTATTGTTGGTGGGATTGCAAGCTGGTACAACCAGTCTGGAAATCAGTCTGGTGGTTCATCAGAAAATTGGACATAGTATTACCTGAGGACCCAGCTATACCACTCTTGGGCATATACCCAAAAGATTCTCCAACATATAACAAGGCCACATGCTCCACTATGTTCATAGCAGCCTTATTTATACTAGCCAGAAGCTGGAAACAACCCAGATGTCCTTCAGCAGAGGAATGGATACAGAAAATGTGGTACATTTACACAATGGAGTACTACTCAGCTATTAAAAATGATGAATTCATGAAATCTTAGGCAAATGGATGGAACTAGAAAATATCATCCTGAGTGAGGTAACCCAATCACAAAAGAACACACATGGTATGAACTCACTGATGAGTGGATATTTGCCCAAAAGCTCCGAATACCTAAGATATAATTCACAGACCACATGAAGCTCAAGAAGAAGGAAGAACAAAGTGTGGATGCTTCAGTCCTTAGAAAGGGGAACAAAATACTCACGGGTGCAAATATGGAGACAAAGTATAAAGCAGAGACTGAAGGAAAGACCATCCAGAGACTGTCCCACCTGGGGATTCATTCCATATACAATCATCAAACCCCGACAATATTGTGGATGCCACAAAATGTTTGCTGAAAGGAGCTTGATATAGAAGTCTCCTGAGAGGCCCTGCCAGAGCCTTACAAATTCAGAGGCTCGCAGCCCAACCATTGGACTGAGCTCAGAGGGGAGGGGTGGTGTCTCCAATGGAGGAGTTAGAGAAAGGACTGAAGGAGCTGAAGGTGTTTGCAACCCCATAGGAAGAACAACAATACCAACCAACCAGACCCCCACGAGCTCCCAGGGACTATACCACCAACTAAGGGGTACACATGGCTCCAGCTGCATATGTAGCAGAGGATGGCCTTGTTAGGCATCAGTGGGAGGAGAGGTTCTTGTTCTTATGAAGGCTCTATAGATGCCCCAGTGTAGGGGAATTGAGGGCGGGTGTTGGGAGTGGGTGGAGGAATACCCTCACAGAAGCAGGGGAAAAAGGGATGGGATAGGGGGCTTCCAGGAAGGGGGGGGGACTGGGAAAGGGGATAACATTTGAAATGTAAATAAACAAAACATCCAAAAAAAAAAAACCAGAAAAAAAAGAAGTTAGAACATCTTCTGACAGACATATGGAGTAAGTTGTGTAATTGGTATCTTCAATGTCTTTGCTTATTTCTATTTCATGGAGATGTGCAATATTGTGGCATTGTAGGTATTCCACCCAGCTAGAACTATCATGGAAACTCTACTTAGGAGCATTATGAGAAACATTTGGCTGGAAAAATATCTCAGAGGGTAAAGTGGCTGCCTAGCAAGCATGAGGACCTGAGCTGGGATTCCCCATACCCCTGTCATAGGCAGAGAAATGAAGCTGATATTGACCTGGAAGAATCATCACTAGTGACTAGCCTTTTCTCCTTCCTTCCTTCCTTCCTTCCTTCCTTCCTTCCTTCCTTCCATTCTTATTTTCTTTGTCTTTTTCTGTCTGTTTCTCTGTCTCTCTTCCTCCCCCCCTCTGTGTGTATATGTATGCATGATACTTGTATACCCTATGCCCATGGAGGCCTGAAGAAGGCATCAAAATTCTTGGAGCTGGAGTTACAGGTGTTTGAGGCATCCATTGTGGGTGCTTAGACTTGAACTTGGATCTTCTGGAGGAAGAGCAGCCCTTAACTGCTGAGCTATCTCTTCTGATGAAGGTTGTCCTATTGACCTACAGTCTACCACCGTATTGTTGCTTCTTAACATTACCCTTCTTGATCATGTTCGTAAAGAGAGGAAAAAGAGAAAGATCACGCTTCTTGCTTCTTTGTAGAACATGAAGTCATTCTCCTTACAATCTATTTCCTTCCAAAAGCATCCTGTTCAACCACTTATCACACAATCAGGCTTTTATATATGAAATGTAATAGGACACAATTCAGCCCAATGCCAATTTCTTCCCATTTTAATACTACAAATAAGACAACCTTGAGTAGCTGTATACAAGTCATTGTTGGAATATAATTTCCTTTTGTATAACATCCAGAACGAAATTGGACAATCCCTCTGATATGTATGTGTTCAAAAACTTGAAAACTACTGAAC
Source organism: Rhynchomys soricoides (assembly GCA_019843965.1). Classification (NCBI taxonomy): domain Eukaryota; kingdom Metazoa; phylum Chordata; class Mammalia; order Rodentia; family Muridae; genus Rhynchomys; species Rhynchomys soricoides. The sequence goes on along the minus strand of JADRCH010000180.1, from coordinate 4,382,522 downwards.
AGATTTCCAAATGTTCTGTTTGCATCATGGAGATATCCTTGGGAATGCTTGGTATGGTACGCTTTTAAAATGATAATATATTGTGGTTTTAATTTACATTTCCCTAATGACTAGATGCACACTTATCCATTGATGTTCCATTGTGTATTTCCCTTGGTAAGTACTTGATCAAATATTTGTTCATTTAAAACATCAGGTTTTTTGTTTTCTTATTTTTGTATTTTAAGAGTGCTTTACACATGTCTGTGAATGTACACTTATTTTTCCTGATATAAAACTTTTTAATCCAATGTGTGACTTCCAAGTACTTTTTCCTATTTTAGTTTGCATATAATTCTTTTACTAGTGTTTTCCAAATTTTTAGGTCATCCAGTTTACTGTTATTTTTGTTGTTGTTTGTTTGATTTTTGAGACAGAGTCTCCCTATGTAACCCTGGTTGTCCTGAAACTCCTCTGTAGACCAGGTTGGCCTTGGACTTACAGAGATCCACCTGCTTCTGCCTCCCAAATACTGGGACTAAAGGTGTGCATGACCACTGTCTGGCTATAGTTTTTTGTAATTAAATATAGCATGGTTTTCATTATTAGAGCTAAGAACCTTTGCTATTGGGGACTCACCAGGCGTTTTTCCTTATGTTCTAGTTCGTAAGTTGTTGTTTTTTTTTTTTTTTTACAATTTTACATTTTGTAATTATGCACCTGAGCCACTTTCTGAAGCCTTGCTTTCTTTCTTCATGGGTGTCCAGTAGGCAGTTCTGCTATCCTTTGATAAGAAACTTGTTTTTCTTCATTAAGTTGTCTTTTGTCTCATTTCTATGTTTCTGCTAGTAACACACAGTCTGGATTACTGAAGCTTTATGAAACTGAAACACTTTAGTCCTCTGCTTCTCTTTTTCAAAGCTGTCTTGGCTGAGAGCAATAACTTTAAAGATAAATGGAAAAGAAAGCATTTAGCTTACTGTATTTGCTGGCAGGAAATATTTTAAGTCCAATTAAAATCGCATTTTTTGGGGGGCGGGGCAGGGAACTTTACCTATGTCTTTGCCATGTAATTATTGAACAGAGTGCTTTACTGAAGTGGTATCTGTGTTGGGAACAAGCTGCTTTCTGGCTACTAGCCTATTCAAGGCTTGTTAAGAGAATACACTGAGACAGTCAAGGCTCACTTAGCGTCATATCTAAACCTCAGTTTCCTGAAATACTTCTTGCCTCATGGTAGAGTGATATGATGATCACAGGCACTGCTTGCTGTGGCCTTTGACACCTTCACTGAAGACAGCACCAAGTCCTCAATATCTGTGTCTACATTGTGGGGTGCCACTGCCTCCTAACTCTGGCCATTGCTGAAAAGTCACATTGTTGCCAGCAAAGAAACTCAAGTCCAGTCAGTTCCAAGGCCAAATAAGAAGGACATAGAATCTTCTCAGGGCTTAGGTAATAAAAGTCTGGAGTCCTGCTGGTGAGTTTGAGAAGTATCCAGAGGGTTTTAAGAATTCCTTTAGGTCGGGCAGTGGTGGCGCAGGCCTTTAATCCCAGCGCTTGGGAGGCAGAGACAGGCAGATTTCTGAGTTCGAGGCCAGCCTGGTCTACAGAGTGAGTTCCAGGACAGTCAGGGCTATACAGAGAAATCCTGTCTCAAAAAACAAACAAACAAAACAACAACAACAAAAATGAATTCTTTTAATAGCCATCCAGAGGGAGGTGGTCTGGCTAGGAGAAGCTGTCCCAGCCTCCAAAGTACTGGAAGAATGTGCTTAAGTGTGCTTCCCTTCACCATTTAGAAAGAGTTCTCAGGGATCATTTTCAATGTTGTGTCCTAGAATATTCTAGATAAGGTTGAAGTTGTTCAAAATGTCTAGACTGATTAAGAGTATATGATATTGAATGATTGATGATCTAAATACGAGGACAAGGAGGGCAGAGATAGAAATGGATTCTGACAAATGTATATATATTTGATAGCAAAGACTCATGGATCAATTAATACAGTCAGTGGATTTGAAATCTGTGGCCAGGGGAAAATATGCTTATGAACAAGGCATTGAAAGGATTATTTTTACCTAATACTATTATTATAATCACGTCCTGATAATCACATCCAAATTGATTTTATAAACACCTAACTCTGGTGGGAGCTCGGGATGCAGTGATGGACTTGCATCTTGATTCTGGGAAACTTTCTGTATAACAGGCCGGGTAACTTTGGTCCTTTGCTTCCTTATGCAGCTATGTTGAATAAGCATCTGAAGAGTCACATATTCACTATGGCTCACTGATACAGCTGATAGTTATTCGAGATCCAGACAGGGAAAGAGCAGAACTCCTTATGGAAGACAAACCATGTGCTTTGATAACCTCTTTTGCTTTCTTGCTTCTTTCTCTTCTGCTAATGGCTTCTCTTGAAATAGATAGAAAAAAAAATACCAGAAGTTAACATTATAAGCTGCTTGATGTCATTCTCAGAGAAATTGTTTTCTGTGGGTAATTATTCCAGTTGTTGTTGATGCATTTTATGACTCTGATTTCCTGACTTAATGAGCTGCCAGCTTCTCCTCTTAAGCAGGAATGATACAGCAATCTTGCAAGCCAAGGCAAGCAAGTAACTGGAAGTGCAAAGGGAAAATGCTCAGTGGACAGGAGGTTAGTTCATTAATGTGCTTGTGGGTCAGAGTTTCATGCGCAGCACTGGTTTCTCAGATTAGGAGATTGAAATCACCAGGCCCATCTAACAGGCTTGGGCATGCCAGCAAAGAGCTGCCATGTCTTGTTGAATTCTGGTCCTCACATAACTCAGGGCACTTATTCAAGGTCACTGGATGGTTCAGGTGACTCATTCCTCCCTGTGTCCTCTACTCTCCTTCAAAATGCCAAATCCCAGAGAGTCCATTTGGCTTAGCTAAACTACCCATGGAAAAGCTACTAATATTTGCTTAAAATTATAATAGCACTAACTTCAAATATTTTTCTGTACAATAGAAATCTTTCTTTCAGGTTATCATGCCAAGAGGCCTTTGCCTTATACTTGAGTGGGAAGTGATGTATTAGATGGAGATACCCATCAATAACTTAGCCAAGGGTTTGGTCAAGGCTCTTTTGTGTAACAAATACAGAGGCGGATGCTTGAAGCCAACCATTGGACTGAGCACTGGGACCCCAATGGAGGAGTTAGAGAAAGGACTGAAGGATCTGAAGAGGTTTGCAACACCATAGGAAGAAAAATAATATCAACCAACCAGACCCCCCAGAGCTCCTAGGGACTAAACCACCAACCAAAGAGTATACATGGAAGGACCCATGGCTCCAGCAGCATATGTAGCAGAGGATTGCCTTGTTGGGCATCAATGGGAGAAGCCCTTGGTCCTGTGAAGGATGCCCCAGTATAGGGGAATGCCAAAGTGGGGAGGTGGGAGTGGGTGGGTGAGCACCCTTACAGAAACAGGGGGATGGGGGATGGGATAGGGGGTTTTTGGAGGGGAAACCCAGAAAGGGATAACATTTGAAATGTAAATAAATAAAATATCCAATTAAAAAGGAAAGAATTAAGCTGCAAAGTATAGATTCCCACCTTGAAGGCTCAGTTGTAAAATAAAGTTTGTGTGAGTATAAATATACTGCCTCATTCTTTTTAATTAGAAATTTTAGATTTATTCATTAAAAGTTTTGAAAAGATTTGTTTTATTTTATGTGTGTGAGTGCCTGTGTGCCACACGTATGTATGGTCTCCTGAGAAGTCAGAAGGCATTCTGTGCCCTGGAGGATTTACAGATGTTTGTGAGCCACCATGAGTGTGCTGGGAACCAATCAAGGTCCTATTTAAGAACTACTGATACTCTTAGCTGCTGAGCCATCTTTCCAGCACCAAGACTGATTTTTAAGTTTACATATAAAATATTGTGTTTCATTATAGCATTTTCACACAGATATCATGTTATATTTTATTCTTTTTTTCTTTTATTTTTTGATACTTTATTTACATTTCAAAAGTTTCCCCCTTTCCAGGTCTCCCCTTAGGAAACCCCCTATCCCCACCCCCTCCCTCTGCCTCTATGAGGGTATTCCCTCACCCACTTACTTCTGTCGTCCCTCCTTGGCATTCTCCTATACTGGGGCATCTAACATCCTTAGGCCCAAGGACCTCTCCTCCCCTGATGGCCAACAAGGCCCTCCTCTGCCACATATGTGGCCAGAACCATGGGTCCCTCCATGTGCATTCTTTGATTGGTGGTCCAGTCTCTGGGAACACTGGGGGTCAGGCCAGTTGACACTGTTACTGCCTCCCTGGGGATGCAAACTCCCTCCCCTCCTTCAGACCTCCACATCCTCACCAGCTTCTGCTGTCACCTGAGTTTTTGATCTTAGCCATTCTGACTGGTGTGAGGTGGAATCTCAGGGTTGTTTTGATTTGCATTTCCCTGATGACTAAGGATGTTGAACATTTCTTTAGGTGCTTTTCAGCCCTACGAGTTTCCTCAGTTGAGAATTCTCTGTTTAGCTCTGTTCCTCACTTTTTGATAGGGTTATTTGGATCTCTGGAGTCTAGCTTCTTGAGTTCTTTGTATAAATTGGATATTAGCCCTCTGTCGGATGTAGGATTGGTAAAGATCTTTTCCCAATCTGTTGGATGCCATTTTGTCCTATTGACAGTGTCCTTTGCCTTACAGAAGGTTTGTAATTTCATGAGGTCCCATTTGTCAATTCTTGATCTGTTCAGGAACTTTTCCCTTGTGCCCATGGGTTCGAGACTTTTCCCCACTTTCTCTTCTGTTAGATTCAGTGTATCTGGTTTTACATGAAGGTCCTTGATCCACTTGGACTTGAGCTTTGTAGAGGGAGATAGGAATGGATCAATTAGCAATTTTCTACATGTAGACCGCCAGTTGAACCAGCAACATTTGTTGAAAATGCTGTCTTTTTTCCACTGGACGATTTTAGCTCCTTTGTCAAAGACCAAGTGACCATAAGTGTGTGGGTTCATTTCTGGGTCTTCAATTCTATTCCATTGATCTACCTGCCTGTCACTGTACCAATACCATGCAGTTTTTTTTTATCACTTCTGCTCTGTAGTATAGCTTGAGGTCAGGGAGGCTGATTACCCCAGAAGTCCTTTTATTGTTGAGAATAGTTTTTGCTATCCTGGATTTTTTGTTATATCATATGAATTTGAGAATTGCTCTTTCTAAGTCTACGAAGAATTGAGTTGGAATTTTGACGGGGATTGTATTGAATCTGGAGATTGCTTTTGGCAAGATGGCCAACGATATATATATATATATATATTATATATATATTATATATAATAAATATATTAATCCTGCCAATCCACGAGCATGGGAGATCTTTCCATCTTCTGAGGTCTTCTTTGATTTCTTTCTTCAGAGACTTAAAGTTCTTGTCATACAGATCTTTCATTTGTTTGGTTAGAGTCACACCAAGATACTTTATATTGTTAGCAACAATTGTGAAGGGTGTCATTTCCCTAATTTCTTTCTCAGTCTGTTTATCCTTTGAGTATAGGAAGGCTACTGATTTTTTTTTTAAAGGGTTTATTTATTTATTTATATATGTACACTGTAGCTGTCTTCAGACACACCAGAAGAGGGCATCGGATCCAATTACAGATGGTTGTGAGCCACCATGTGGTTGCTGGGAATTGAACTCAGGACCTCTGGGAGAGCACTCAGTGCTCTTAACCACTGAGCCATCTCTCCAACCCAAGGCTACTGATTTGTTTGAGTTAATTTTATATCCTGCCACTTTGCTGAAGTTGTTTATCAGCTGTAGCAGTTCTCTGGTGGATTTTTTGGGGTCACTTAAGTATACCGTCATATCATCTGCAAATAGCAATATTTTGATTTCTTCCTTTCCAATTTGTATCCCTTTGACCTTCTTTTGTTGTCTAATTGCTCTAGTTAGAACTTCAAGTACTATATTGAATAGATAGGGAGAGAGAGGGCAGCCTTATGTAGTCCCTGATTTTAGTGGGATTGCTTCAAATTTCTCTCCATTTAGTTTTATGTTGGCTACTCATTTGCTGTATATTGCTTTTACTATGTTTAGGTATGGGCCTTGAATTCCTGATCTTTCCAAGACTTTCATCATGAAGGGATGTTGAATTTTCTCAGATGATTTTTTAGCATCTAACGAAATGACCATGTGATTTTTTTCCTTTGAGTTTGTTTATGTAGTGGATTACATTGATGTATTTCTGGGTATTGAATCATCCCCTGCATCCCTGGGATAAAGCCTCCTTGTTCATGGTGAATGATCATTTTGATATGTCTTTGGATTCGGTTTGCAAGAATTTTATTGAGTATTTCTGCATTGATATTCATAAGGGAAATTGGTCTGAAATTTTCTTTTTTTTTTGGGTCTTTTGGTATCTGTGTAACTGTGGCCTCATAAAAGGAATTGGATAGTGTTCCTTTTGTTTCTATTTTGTGGAATAGATTGAAGAGTATTGGTATTAGGTCTTCTTTGAAGGTCTGATAGAATTCTGCACTGAACCCATCTGGTCCTGGGCTTTATTTGGTTGGGAGACTTTTAATGACTGCTTCTATTTCTTTAGGGGTTATGGGACTGTTTAGATGGTTTATCTGATCCTGATTTAACTTTGGTAATTGGTATCTGTCTAGATACTTGTCCATTTCCTCCAGATTTTCCAATTTTGTTGTGTACAGGCTTTTGTAGTAGGATCTGATGATTTTTTAAGTTTCCTCAGAATCTGTTGTTATATCTCCCTTTTCATTTGTAATTTTGTTAATTTGCATACTGTCTCTGTGCCCTCTGGTTAGTCTGGCTAAGGGTTTATCTATCTTGTTGATTTTCTCAAAGAACCAGCTCTTGGTTTTGTTGATTCTTTGTATAGTTCTTTTAGTTTATACTTGGTTGATTTCAGCCCTTAATTTGATTATTTCCTGCCTTCTACTCCTCTTGGGTGTATTAGCTTCTTTTTGTTCTAGAACTTTCAGGTGTGCTGTTAAGCTGCTAGTATATCCTCTCTCCAGTTACTTTTTAGAGGCACTCAGAGCTATGAGTTTTCCTCTTAACACTGCTTTCATTGTGTCCCATAGGTTTGGGTATGTTGTACTTTCATTTTCATTAAATTCTAGGAGTCTTTAATTTCTTTCTTTCTTTCTTTCTTTCTTCCTTGACCAAGTTATCACTGAGTAGAGCATTGTTCATCTTCCATGTGTATGTGGTCTTTCTGTTGTTGTTGTTGCCATTGAAGACCAGCCTTAATCTGTAGTGATCTGATAGGAGGCATGGGATTATTTCAGTCTTCTTATATCTGTTGAGGTTTGTTTTGTGACTGATTATATGATCAATTTTGAGGAAGGTACCATAAGGTGCTGAGAAGAAGGTATATTCTTTTGCTTTAGGATGAAATGTTCTATAGATATCTGTTAAATCCATTTTGTTCATAACATGTGTTAGTTTCACTGTGTCTTTGTTTAGTTTATGTTTCCAAGATCTGTCCATTGATGATAGTGGGGTGTTGAAGCCTCCCACTATTATTGTGTGAAGTGCAATGTGTGCTGTGTGGTTTAGTAACGTCTCTTTTATGAATGTGAGTGCCCTTGCATTTGGAGCATAGATGTTCAGAACTGAGAGTTCTTCCAGGTAGATTTTTCCTTTGATGAGTATGAAGTGTCCTTCCTTATCTTTTTTGATGTCTTTTGGTTGAAAGTCGATTTTATCTGATATTAGAATGGCTACTCCAGCTTGTTTCTTGGGATCATTTGCCTGGAAAATTGTTTTCCAGCCTTTTACTGTGTGGTAGTGTTTGTCTTTAACACAGAGGTGTGTTTCCTGCATGCAGGAAAATGCTGTGTTCTGTTTATGGATCCAGTCTGTCAGTCTGTATCTTTTTATTGGGGAATTGAGTCCATTGATGATAAGAGATTTAAGGAATAGTGATTGTTGCTTCCTGTTATTTTCGATGTTATTTTTATGCTTGTGTGGCTATCTCTTTTGAGTTTGTTGAAAGATTACTTTCTTGCTTTTTCTAGGGTGTAGTTTCCCTCCTTGAGTTCGCATTTTCCATCTATTATTCTTTGTAGGGCTGGGTTTGTGGAAACATATTGTGTAAATTTGCTTTTGTCATAGAATAGTTTTGTTTTACCATCTATAGTAATTGAGAGTTTTGCTGGGTATAGCAGCCTGTGTTGGCATTTGTGTTCTCTTAGAGTCTGTATGAGATCTGCCCAGGATCTTCTAGCTTTCACAGTCTCTGGTGAGAAGTCTGGTGTAATTCTCATAGGTCTTCCATTATATGTTACTTGACCCTTTTCCCTTACTGCTTTTAATATTCTTTCCTTGTTTTGTGTATTTGGTGGTTTGAATATAATTTGACGGGAAGAATTTATTTTCTGGTCCAATGTATTTGGAGTTCAGTAGGCTTCTTGTATATTTATGTTCATCTCTTTATTTAGGTTAGGGAGGTTTTCTTCTCTAATTTTGATGAAGATATTTACTGGTCCTTTAAGTTGGGAATCTTCACTCTCTTCTACACCTATTTTCCTTAGGTTCTGTCTTCTCATTGTGTCCTGGATTTCCTGGATGTCTTGGGATAGGAGGTTTTTGCATTTTGCATTTTCTTTGACTGTTGTGTCAATGTTTTCTATGGTATCTTCTGCACCTGAGATTCTCTCTTCTATCTCTTGTATTCTGTTGGTGATGCTTGCATCTATGGCTCCTGATTTCTTTCCTAGGTTTTCTAACTTCAGTGTTGTCTCCCTTTGTGATATTTTTATTGTTTCTATTTCTATTTTTAGATCCTAGATAGTTTTGTTCATTTCCTTCATTTGTTTGATTGTGTTTTCCTGTAATTTTACCTGTTTGATTGTGTTTTCTTGTAATTCTTTAAGGGATTTTTGTGTTTCCTCTTTAAGAGCTTCCAGTTGTTTACCTGTGTTCTCTTGTTTTCTATAAGGGAGTTATTTATTTCCTTCTTAAAGTCTTCTATCATCATCATGAGATGTGATTTTAATTCTGAGTCTTGCTTTTTGGTGTGTTGGTGTATCCAGGGCTTGCTGTGGTGGGAGAGCTGGGTTCAGTAGCCTTGGTTTCTGTTCTTTGTTCTTGCCCTTTCCTTTTGCCATCTGGTTATCACTGGTGTTAGCTGTTCTTACTCTCTCTGACTTGACTTGTCCCTCCTGGAAGCCTCTGTGTCAATACTCCTTGAAGACCAGCCCTATCTGAGAGGAATTTGGGTTTGGAGAGCTGTGGTAAAGGGTCAACTCTGGGGTGCAGACAGAAACCAGAAGGATCTTGTCTCCAGCTGTCTCTTGGTTCCTGTGTCCTGATGGCTCTGCAAGGGTCCCTCTTGATCCATTGAATTTTAACAGAATTCACTTGTCTGTGCTCAGGTGTGTTGGTACTCCTGGGATACCAGCTCTCTCCTGGCACTATTTGAGTATGGAGCCCTGTGTCACAGGATCAGCTCCCTGGCCGCCGAAAGAAACCAGAAGACCACTCCTCAGTCCCTGTGTCCTGGGGATTCCAGGTGGGTCCCTTTGAGCAGACAGGCTTGTCCACACTCCAGGGAGTCCAGCGTTCTCCAGGCACTATTTGGCTATGGAGCCCCGGTGGCCCATGCAGAGGTCTTCAGCCACAGGTGGAAACTGGAAGGCTCCTGTCCCTGGCCGTTCCTCAGTCCCTGTGTCCTGAGGATTCCGGGTGGGTCCTGCTGGGCAGTGGTGCTCTTCTTACCCCTACTCACAGACTTTTTCACACTCCTGGGAGGCTAGCTTTCTCCAGGTGTTATTTGGCTATGGAGCCCTGGTGGCCCAGGCAGAGTCTGTTACACTTTGTTCTCATTCATTTCCTTTCCCTACCTCCCATTTTGCCCATTTTCTTCTTGCTGGGCCCTTTCCTCACCCAAAATAATCCTGTTTCTGCTTACTGACTTATTTTTGTAACCATCTAACGTTGATGTCTTTGCCCTCATGTTTCTAAAGAGGGAATTGAGTCTTAGAGACATGAAATCATGTACCTAGAGATTCATGTTCACTGCAGTGTGAAGGGAACCTCAAACTGATGACCCACTGAACTGAACTCAGGCCTTCCTTCCATATATGCATCAGTCTGCTAAGTTTTGGGAACTTTAAGTGGAGCAAATTCCTTGTGAAACCACTTCTGATTTCAGTGAGGAACTCTTCTGTGTGTTCCTTGGAACATTTTAAAGTATCCATCATCCAGATTGGCATCACCCCGTCAGTTACTGAGTCTTTTAAGTAAGCAAGGTTATAGGTTTCCAAGAGAATATCTATAGCTTCTTTATTCTTGATTCCAAGAGCCAATATATTCATCATATTTAATTTATTGAGGTCAGTCCAAATGCCACAAATAATGTACAGGGAATATAAACAGAATATAAATATAAATCCACTGATGTAATTTTTCTTCTATTACTGGTAAACAAATCTAACTGCAGATTGTCTTATGTATAAATATCTGATTTGTTTTGTTTATTTTTAATATAGTTAAAAATCAAATGGTTGTAGAAATAATTTGCATATTTAATTTACTTAATGTCTGAAATATGTAATCCTATTTATCATTACAAATTGATTGTTTCAAACTGTTGATTCAAAGTTATGAATGCATTAAAAAAATAGCAACCAGGTAAAGGAGGGATGGCTCTGTGCTGCTCTCCCAGAGGACCTTGGTTTGGTTTCCAGCACCTATGTCAGGTGGTTTATAACTGCCTCAAATCATAAACACGTGTTTCTGTGCCACAGACACATAAATATAAATAAAAATAAAATTAGATTGTAAAATAGCAAGAACAATCAGCAAAGCATGGTGGTGCTTAACTCTAATGCTTGACTTTTGTGTTCTGAGGTAGGAGGATGATCAGATTGTGCCTAGTGTTGGCTATATGGTGTTTCAGCAACACACACACACACACACACACACACACACACGAGGGAGAGAGAGTAACAATACATATTCTTTTAGTTTTAATAAACATTGCAGAGTGAAATGAATCTTTTTGTTTGTGTTTTCTCATTTGATTCAGGATTTTTTGGCCCATCACAAGTTTTCACTTTTGCAATTTCTCCATCTCCAGAATGAAAATACTAATGAATGACTTGCCAACAGTCAAGATGGCTATGACACTGATAATGCTATAATTTGAGGAGGAGCCCGTAGGGTGCTATATATAGTGACAAAACCAACATATTCATGGAAGAAAGCCAGCAGACCACAAAGGTGGCATGTCCGTGTGTTTATTCAGTGTATTCCTTTTTAAATGCTCAGTGGCCTTTTGTTAAGCATTGCTCGTTCTCTCTATTCTCTGTCTGTGTTCCTCTTCTTAGATTCCCACCTCTCAGCCACTGATGTTCCACAAACTGTTTCATTTTGGATCTGGGCTATCATTCAAAGATTCATGAGTTGAAAGCATGGTACCCAGGTGGCAACACTAGTAGGAGATGATTGCATCATGGGAGCCCTAACTTCTCAATGTATTTATATCCACAGTAACCTCATCTCCAAAAGGGCTGTTGGGTCGCTGGGAGCATGCATTTGAAGGGTAAAAAGTATTTAATAATAAATAATTCATATGGAATTCTTATGATTTGAGTTATAATAATAACAATAATAGTTTATCACATTCAAATATCTTAGTATGCAATTCACAACAATGGATACTTTAGCTACTCAGTGCTGCATGCATCAACATATTGGAATTTTTCATGTGCTTGCTCTCTGGAAATGTCTTTTCAAAGTTATTAAGAACATTCATGTTTCAGGAAACAAAGTTATAATTTGAAAATTATAATCAACACAGTCAGTGCAGAATAATTTAATTTTTTTCGTAAATGTGGGTTGGCTCGGTATAGAGAGAGTGCCTGAACATTATGGTGGCAAAGCTATGCTTTCTTGGTTTTATGATCAGGAAAATGAAATTATAACATGCAAGTGTTTTGGTGGAGACTGAAACCAAGGTATTTTAAATGGCTGGAGTGTAGCTCAGAGGCAAAATGCTTCCTTTGATGTGTGTGAAGCCCTGGGTTTGATCCCTACTACCATTAGGAGATCAGCTCACACTCACCAAGAAACTGGAATTTTCTCAATACTGTGCAAAAGAACCAATTTAATATCTAATGCATCAGACACAGTAAAGGCGAACTTTATTACTAGATTAATGTATTTTCGTTATTCCATTTCTTATGGCTGTTGTTTTCAGAATTGGGACTATTCTAGAATGTGAAGTCTATTAACTATTATTCTTTCATTTATACAGGCTTCTGTGTGTAAAATGGTTTAAAAATTTGGCTGAATCTACCTTCTTTTACAGAGAGTCCTAAAAGTACATGCCCATTCAAATGCCTGCAACTTAAAATAAAGCATAGGGACTCCTGTAAAAGCCAATGGTCAAAACTAGCCTTTTCCATTCTGGGTCTACAATTTTTGGTATTTCATTTTTTGTTTGTTTGTTTTTGTACAGAATCTGTAAGAGAATTTCTACAGTACCATTTATCCATAATTTCATTCATAATTCAAGAAGTCAAAACACTAGTGAATTGGTTGTAAAAACTGTGCAGTATAGAACTCTTAAAGATAAATGAAGATGATATACCAATGACCTGGATGCTTTTTAAATTTAGCTCAAACGTTAAAGTTTTACTTAAAATGACTTTCCCTTATCTATTTTTTTTTTTTTTAATGGGCTGGAGAGATGGTTCAGCCACTAAAGGCGAGATTGGCAATCAAAACTTTATGTTTTTTTTTAAAAAGAATCTGATGAAAGAAAGAAAAAAAATTCTCATCTATGATTTCATAGTTACTAAGTCCTTGATGGAACTATGCCTACCCAGTTATAATGTTTTTCATAAATACTACTGTATAAAGCCGGGAAGTTACACATCCACTAAGAGTGATGTTTGGCACAGAGGAATCAAAGATTCAGTAAACTTTATGTCTTCACTGTATACATCTTGGTCCATTGTGCCATATAATATCTCATTGGCTATAAGCATTTTGAGGAAAGATTATATTTTATATACATTCACATTTGTCCATAACACATACACACACACACACACACACACACACAGCCAACAGTTTGTCTGACTCCACAGCAAACCTAATTTTTCATCAGATGACTGCCTTCATTCTTTGTTGTCTATCTTTCATTGTGGTCATGTTCTTAAGATTATCTACACAATCCCTAACATTATTAATAATACTCTGTTATGCTTGCAGACAGCAGCATAGCATGGCTGTCTTCTGAGAGGCTCTACCCAGCAGCTGACTCAGACAAATACTGATACCCACAGTCAAATAGTAGATGGTGCTTGGGAACTCTTATGGAAAACTAGAAGGAAGGATTGCAGGCCCAGAAGTGGATAAGAACTCCACAGGAAGACCAACAGAGTCAACTAACCTTGCCCCTTGGGTCTCTTAGAGTCTGAACCACCAACTAAAGAACATACCCAGGCTGGACCTAGACCTGCCCACACATATGTAGCATATGTGAAGCTTGGTTTTCATGTGGGTCTGGAACAACTGGAGCAGGGGCTGTTCCAAAAGTTGTTGCCTATACGTGGGATATGTTCTTCTGGCTGGGATGCCTTGTATGGCCATGTGAGAGAGGAAGCCTCACAGAGACTTGAAGTGCTAGGGTGCAAACGATACCCAGGGAGGGCCCCACCCCCTCAGAGGAGAAGGGGGAGGAGAATGGTAGAAGGATTGTGGGAGGGGGTGACCAGGAAGGGGGCAGTGATCCGGATGTAAAGTGAATAAATAAAACAGATCTGGGTGTGAATTCCACCTCTGCTGCCTGTGTGGCCACGGCCAATTACCCAATCCTGTCCTCTCTCACTTTCTTTCTTGATTAAGAAACTTTCATGATATTGTGTACCTCATTTTTCTTAGTAGCAAAAAGGAAAAAAGAGGCAGGGGACTACTATCATATATGTTTGTCTTAGAAGTCAAATTAAATAACGCGTGAGTATTTACAGTGTTTAGTCCGGCTTGCCCTCAGTATGTCTAAGTCTGTTATGGTTCTTGGCCCTGTTATTTCTGCATAACTTTTTTATTCTACTTCATTGTATGGCTCTTTAAATGTCGTCAGTATCTGTGGACCATTTCTTCGTTCAGTATCAGCTTTCTGCCTCATTTGCTCCTGTGTTACTTGAAATAGATTTCCCTTCTTTCTCTCCCCCTGCCCCTCTCTCTCTTTGTTACTCTTAAAGCCTTGTAGGTCCCTGGAGTTTCAGGTTCTCTTGAACTTTACTCCTCTGTTGTTTCACTTGCCTTCCCATTTGCTACTCAGACTGCCCGTTCCTTTTGTTTTTTTGAACCTAACTTTGACAGAAAGCAAATCTGCCTTAATTCAGTGGCTGCTGCTCCCTGTCTGAAGTACTGGCAATCAGCCGTGCTCAGCTTTTTGAGGCTCTAACTTTCATGTATTTTAGGTGGTCTGATTTCTGTTGTTATCAACTCTAGTTACACTAATGCTTTGAGCTGTTGAGAACATATTCATATCTCCATTAAAAACTCAACTGATGCTAACACTCTTCAATCTCTCAGAACTGCTCAGAGCAATGTCTCTGTCAGGAGCACAGTGTGAATTGTGAGGTTGCTCTTTAGAAGGGCTTCTTACCCCCAATATTGTGTTGCTGGGTGTTATAGGGCAATAGGAAGGGTAGCCGTGGCAGGAAAAGGATGAGATTTGGGGCAAATCATCTGGGCTAGAGAGATTCTGCGTGGGCCTGCGGTCCAGACCCGGAAAAAACTGGGAGGAAGTAAAGACTGGTTCAGTGTTTTTGTGTGTGTGGGAAACATTGGTTCCTTCCAGCAAATCCCCAGGCATCAATCTCTACAGGATCCCATGCGGTCTTGCCACTCTTAACTGTGAGAGCTAAAACTATTAGGTAGGTAATCATTAGATTTCATAATCAGTAATTAGTTAACTATCAGATGGAACAATGGCTAATTAATGGAGCCATTTACAATTTATGAGCTTTTAATAAGGCCAACCTTAAATTGGTGACAGAAATTATGTGAGCAGGACTGGGAAATCTGTGAGCCGCACCGGAAGCTACATATTAAGTCTGAGGATTACAGTGACAGGAAACAAGGAGTCTTGGGTGGTTTGGAATCAGAAAACTGTACCGTGAAGGTAGTCTTTGGGGGATGCTTGCTTCAGAAGCAATAAACATCTCCATAGGAAATGATGCCAGCTAGGAGGGCAGGTGGTTCTGGAGCCTGAAGAGAAACTTATCATGATGGAAATGGAATCCACAGTGAAAGGCAGACACTGTCAGGAGTCCAGGAAGGAGGTACTCTAAGAGGCTTTCTTCCTAGGAGGCTTCCGACTGGGTGGAGTTAGTTTCTGATGATTCACGCACACGTAAGTCTCTCTGCGAGAAGACAGAAGAGAAAAGTCACTGAGAAAAGTATTTAGAGAAGGGAATTCCAAGGAGGAACTTCAACTACTTTATATTTCCTTTTTTTTCCTTTCATTCCCTCCCTCGCCCTCTTCCCCCCCACCCCTCCATTAGCTCCTCTCTCAACGATTTTTCTAGAGTTAGGCAAATAATCTCTGTTTGAACTTTATTTCATATCAGTTACATTTTATACTTATTTCTGCATTCCACTGATTTCAGTTTCTTATGCATAAAACGGGAAGGGGGTTCTCCCAGGTGTGGAACATGTTGGGAACAAGTGTGTTTCAGATGGAAAGGTCCATGTAGCAGCATTAGGAATGGTCCATGCCTAATAAATAAAGTCTGCTAAACTTGTGACATGTTTACACCCCTGTGGCTTGACACATTGGGGGAGGTTGAGGGGAGGAATTAGAGGGTCTCCTAAGTCAGGAAATTCTCCTCTTCCTTCCGCAAGGCTTCAAACATTTAAAATACAGTAATGCTCTCTACCTTTTGAGTAGTTTTACTATGTAAGTCAAAAGGTTTTGTCTTTGTATTCTGGACACAGTGCCTTTTAAAGTGCCTTGGGGATTATCTGAAGGCCCTGCAACTGAAAATAGATCTGAATGATGACTGGTCATAAAACACATCATTAATTTTTATACCTTGATGAAGGTTATTTATTGAGAGCAGGGCATGCTCCCTTGCCTGAGTCATCACCAGCCCTGATGTTGCTCATGTCTTCGAAGGAAGGCAGCAAGCTTTATCAAACAACAAAAGATTATAAAAATTACAAATTCCAACACTTAATAAAATATTTTCTGCCTCACTGTTGGCATAGAGATAATAATAATTCTGTATTATTCCCCTCCCCCCAACATTAATGGAATGGTTTGCTAATGAATTCTAAAAGTTTAAGGTAGTAATGTCTAAACAAAACAAATGTTAATCATTATTGTTGTTTATTTGGTATTATCTTTTTCCAGGGGCCCATATCTTCTTTTTCTGCATAAATACATTTGGTAGTTAGGAGAATTAAGCTCCAAACTGGTTTATGGTGGTGGCAGAAGTCCTTAATTTCAGGCAATGGCAGATGAAGGTCAGTGCTGGTATGAATCCAGTGAAGGTCAGAGTAGCGCAAAGGCCATTAGCAGCTGAATGTTATTCTGTGCTCTGAACAGAATGAATCATTGCCTTAGCCTAGTTTCTTAGTAAACAGCCTTCCGACATTCATACTAAAAATCACAGGAAGTATTAACAACTCATTAGCTGGCAACCTGGATAAGCAGTGCTTCTCAACTTTGGCTGTATGGCAGGGTTACTCAAATAGCTTTGAAGACCCAGACTCTGAGACAACACCCAGTCCAATTAGAATTAGAATCTCTGGTGGTGGTATGAGACAACTTACCTCTTTTAAAGAGAAAACTGTCTGATTCTAATGTATATTCTTGTTTTCACAGTACTGCTCCATTGGGCAGGAAAAATCCAGAAGCAACTCTTCTTCCCCCCTCTTCAAACACACAGATTTTGGAGACAGTTTTGCAGTGAGCTGCAATCCTGCAAGGATGTTTATTTCAATAATGCCCAAGGGAAGGAAGACATACCTGGAGGTAAATAACATATGGCCTCTCGTTTATATACCTAGTGGAATCCTCTTGGGAATCACACTATTATTTAAGAAAAAACCTGACTTGTAAGCCTAGCCTCAGCTACCACTTGGATATTTGATGCTATAAGCTGCCTGAAGAGATGAGTACTTGAAGACTATAAAATGTTTCTGAGGGGTTATACCCATTTATCATCTTGTTTCTGCTCAGTCTAGTACTTTGACTGAGGATAGGCATGTTTTGATACTTAGTAACTTTAAATTTGGGCCAGTTTCCAAGAGTTACTGTAAGTCATCCTAGCTCCTTTCTTCTTGGTAGGTGATGCAGAAATACAAACTGTGTGCATCCACAGACACAGAGCGTTTATAGAAAGCGAGGCACATAGCATAGATCATAGGCACATCTGATATCTAAGAGCTCCCAGTGGGGAAACCCTTCGTAGGTTGACAAGGTTTTCCCACTCCATTTTGCTGTCAACATTATTTTCTATTTAGAAGACAGACAAATTACTGGTAAGGATGAGCCAAGCATGTCACTCTGTCATTGCCTGCTTCCTATTGCTCTGATCATTCACCAGTCACATAGCTAAAGTTCAAATGTCACCAAATTGCCAGAGGGAAGGATGCTCCAGTGGACTTGAGTCACAGACTGGGCAGTAGCTGTTGTATTACTGATCATAAAGTAAACATTACTCCAGGTTCTGAAAATTTTACAATTTGGAAAATTTCAGCTATGCTTTCTCTCTCTCTCTCCCCCACTCCCTCCCTCCCTCTTTCTTTTTAAAAAAAGAATTATTTTTATTTATTTATTTATTTGTGTGTGTGTGTGTGTGTGTGTGTGTGTGTGTGTATGCCATGTGTGTGGGGTTACCCTCAGAGGTCAGAAAAGGCCAAATATCCTGCAGATGTAATTATGGTTGGTTGTAGCCTGCCTGACATGGGTGCTGGGAACTGAATTCTGGTCTTCTTTGAGAGTCACACACATTTTTAACTGCCAAGCCATCTCTCCTCTCCCCACCCCACCTTTGCTATTTTTAAAATAAGAAACCTGATGCCCGTCTTTACATAGCTAGCAGTGGAAAAGTTAGAATCTCCAACTTTTTACCACTGTACTGAGATGAGTCAAAATAGCAGGGGTTCATATCTAGTGCTTAATGATTTCAGAGCATTGAACAGCATCAATAGACTCTGAAATTATGGCTCTTAGGGGATTCTTAGGGTTTGAGATGAGGATACATTACTTTTTTATGTATTAGGGAAGATTTTCTCTGTTTTTTTTCTTTTTCTTTTAAACTTTTATCTGTTTATTTATTTATCTGTTTATTTCTTTATTTACTTAATGTATGCCTGCTCTGCTGCATCTACACCCACATGCCAGAAGAGGGCATTGAAACCCCTTATAGATGGTTGTGAGCCACCATGTGGGTGCTGGGAATTGAACTCAGGACCTCTGGTATAGTAGCCAGTGCTCATAACTGCTGAGCCATCTCACCAGTCCCTGCCCTGTTTTCATTCAGCTTTGAAACTAAAGTGTAAGTGTAATTATAAACAGTCTCAGCTCTTAAGAAAAATGTGAAGTCTAACATCGGGATGCAAAAGTAGCTCAGCTAATGAGCAAGTAGCACCAACATACTCTTCTGACATTGGAGAGAAACTTACTGACATTCGAGGGCCATCACTAATATCTTTCCATGTGTTAAATATTCTGAAAATCTTTAACAAATTACTTTGGTAGTGGTACTTTTGCTTTAGTGATTCAACTTCATAGCACTTTGAATTATGTTCATATATTTAAAATGACACAGATGAGCCTGTACACAAACATTCAATATTCCAGCCGTGTATCAGCATTAATTTTAATTTATCATTATGTCAACTTGGTTCCATAATGTTTAATTTCCATATTACAACTGACGTTGATTTTCAAAGAAATTACACATTACAACAGCATCTTGAGTGGCTTTTACCAGTTGATGGCCATGCATTATATTAGACCATGATTGTCTGACTCTCCTACAAGCTCTGTTCATAAAGTATGAGAAGGCTGCAGAGGAGGAACTGGTAGAAAACCTGGTCTTCCTGTCTTAAGTCTAGTCCAGGCAGCATTACTTTCTGGAAGAAGAGCACTCCAGGTTTGATAAATAATAAATACTGGTTTTTAAGTTCCTAAGAAGAAGCCCTCCTGGCTCCCAAATTTATTGAGCAGACTTTACTTTTGTAAGTTACAGAGAAGGAACTTGTGAAAAGCTCTATTGTGCTGTCCAGCAGCATTCTAGGAAGATTAAAGATGTGGTAGAGAATGAACCAGGGAACTGTGGCCAGCTGGAAAAGATACTCACTATGGCCAACTTTTATCAAAGTTAAGCAAGGGCTTGAGTTTGCAGCCATCAGAGAACAGGTCTGTTGGGCTCCACTTCTCTGTGCCATCTAGCTAGTGGAAATTGAAATACCCAGACCCTCCCTTCAAAGAATGCCCTATGCAGAATGGTTGACACTTTCAATCTCTAAGGTTGGGAAGCCACAAATACAAAAAAGGCTTCAGCTCTAGTGCTCACAGAGAATGACAATTCCAGGGTGCCAGAGATATCCTATGATCCAAGTATTCTGTTATACCAACCACCTTGCCTTACAGCTTTTCTAGCTTCAAATCTCAAAGTAGCTTTGTTCTGTATACAGGTGAGTTGCTTACCTAAAACACTCGGCCTCTGGGTGCTATTATATTTGCATAAAGTCTATTACTTAGATGATGTTAGGGTGTCTTGAGACAGAAAGGGAATTTCATTTCAACTAAAGGAATTTAAAGTATAGTTCTAAGAAGGGGGATGTTCGGTTTACTCTGAAATGGATCATTGGATTATTGTTAAACAAGTTCGAGAAGACACACTGAAGTGCATGCAGTTTACACATACAAATACAATAGGTACGTACTCCTGTGTAGACATACATGCTGTATAACCTTTGGCATCTACATCTCAAGTCTTGGGTTCTGTAAGCATTTTGTGGGGCTTCAGTATAGTTACTTCCAAATGTTATTTCCTTTGCAGTGCCCAGTGTGTGATATCCAATGGGCTTGTTACAGTCTTCTTTGTGCACATGTCGATTCATACTTAGGTACCTGGTCCCATCACTTCCTCTGGTAATGGAGTCCTCTAGGTATAGATAGATACCTTCTGATGTCTCCCCCTGGACTTCAAAGCATCACTAAACAGTTTAAGCTTAATCTCATAATATTTTTGATGAACACATGATGAGTTTTTCTGTTTCCATTCTTTTTTTACATTTACAAAAAGATGAATTATTTTCCTTAATTTTTATATGAATGTTTTGCCTGTATGTATGTATATGTATATGCATGTATGTATAGGCATCACGTACGTGCCTGGTGCCTGTGGATGTCAGAGGAGTGTATCAGATCCTCTGGAATTAGAGTTACATATCTCTGCAAGTGACCATGTGAAAATGGAACCTGGGTCCTCAATAAGAACAAGTGCTCCTAAACACTGAGCCATCTCTCCAGCTCTGCATCCAGGCTTCTTTTATGGGGATGTAAAGTTAATCAGCTAAGTCATGTGCAATGCAATTTTTAGCTCTTTACCATCTTCATTAATATTCATTTGAAGGTTTTATCTTATTAGTGCCACCATCATAAACAACAATAAAAAGTCTCTCTTTTGATTGAAGAATTGAAGCCTGTCCCATTTGTAGAGACAAATGGACACCTATGTGTGACACTGCCAAAAAAAAAGAAAAGAAAAGAAAAAAAAGAAAGAAAGAAAGCCCCCATAGTAGCAAGGGGAGGGAGGAGGAAATGGGGAGGTTCTGAAGGGGAGATCTGGAAAGGGGGAAACATTTGAAATGTAAATAAAGTAGGAAAAATTAAAAAAAAAAAGAAAAAAAGAAAAAAGAAAGAAAGAAAGAAAGAAAAGAAAGAAAAGAAAAAAGGAACCTGTTTAGGTTTATTTATGACTTCCAGTTGCAGATAACAGAATATGGCTCTTCTAATGGTGAGTTGTACAAATCCGATGATTTGGTTCACACAATTACTTAGTTGCCATTATTCAAGCTACTTTAGAAACTTGGATACCTGAAGTACCCACACTCTCTGTTTTAATTGTTTTTTCTAATCTAACCAGGCAGAGGGCTTCTGATTCAGTTAGTTAAACAAAATTTGTTAAGATATACCTTCAATGAAAGGGATGAGCCAGAGTGTGGCTCAGTTCAGGTGGGAAACAGATCAGCAAAGCAGATAAGTCTACAGTTTTCTGGGTGCTGCTTTCCTTAGCTGTCTGTGAGCTATTAGTAGCTTGAGGGGAAAATACAATTGAGACATAGGCACGAATAACTAAATATTGTGCACCGACACAAGTTTCTCAGTAGAATAAAAAAACATTTAAAACTCATGTTCATTTCTTTTCATGACAGCCTCCTCTGATGAAGAAAGGGTTAGATATGTGTACTGTCATTTTACAGATATAAACAAAGATGCTGGGATGAGTATGTTAGACTGTGGTATAAAATAATTAATAATTATATAACAGATAACATAACATATAACATATAATATATAGTAATATGTAATATGTAGTATGTAGTATATAGTATAATGTATAATATATAATATATAATATATAATATGTAATATATTATATTTGTATATATAATTTTTGTGAAAATGTGAACTTCTGATTGTATTTACTTGTTAAAAATTTCAGTTTACCTTACATATCTGCATTATAGATCTCAACCCCACAAGCCTTGGAAAACTCTTATCTGTCTTTTCTACTCCTGTGAATATTGAATTTGAAAATGTTTTCAGGATTTTGTAGTTTAACTGTCAGAATGAAATGAATGACCCATTACTATAAACCAACAAAACATTAGAAATTGCTCTGGGTCTTTGCGACACCATTTGTGATGCTTTCTTATAAGCATCTGACTTTATGTTCTAGGTTCTATGGAAACACAACTAATAGAAAAATCAAGGAGCCAAACGGGAAAAAAGAGTCTCAAAGTGCCACCACATCCTTGTTCCATTGTTTTGCTAGTTAGATAACACGAGGTAATGGTGTCTTAGTTACAAACTGCAATTTCCACAATTGTGTGGAATCACAAACACCAATTAGTGCACACAGAGAACAGAGCAGCTAACAGAACCCCAAAGCCTACTGAAGCCCAATCACCAGTGAGGCTTCACTGCAGAATTCACTGTTCTTATGAAGATAATTCATTGAATTGGCATTTTCATGTTGAAGCCCTTTGATGGGAGAGTTGACTAAGTCCTTACATTTTTATTTACGTTGATGAAGAAGTCATGCTTGATTTTTACTCCTTAAACTAGCAAAAATAAAAATGTGTGTAGGTTTTGTCACATTAATTAAACAGGTATGTGCTGAATATGATGTTAAATTAAGAAAAATGAGTGATAACTCATTCATGAGTCATTTTAGCATCAGACTTACAGTCGATGGTAAAAAATTAATCAAATGGATACTTCAAAATATTTATGATATGATATATTATAGAAAGGAGACCTTTCACACTATGAGACAGTAGTGGAAATTAAGCTGTATTTACTTTGTTGTGGAAAATTGTATTAATATTGAAAATATACCAGATCTACTTATCTATTAGATATTTATTTCTGCATATGGCAAGGGCACACAAACTCAGGATGAAAGGAGTTGAATGTATACTATTTCATGTTGCAATTGCTTGCATATTTAAAGCTGACTTTTCTGCACTGTGGCTGTGAAAGCAAAGCAAAGCAACCAGCCTGGGATGTAAATAGAGCCTCAGTTTAACTTGCATAGACTCTAAGGTAACCAACTATGTAGCTTAAGAGTGTTTAGTAGTATATCAAGATTATCAGTGTGTAAGTTTTAGCAACAGTGGCAACAGGCCTGACCCCTCCATGCTCCCGGAGACTGGACCACCAACCAAAGAATACACATGGAGAGACCCATGGTGCTGGCCACATATGCGGCAGAGGAGGGTCTTGTTAGCCATCAGGGGGAGGAGAGGCCCTTGGGCTTGAGGGTGTTAGGTCCCCCAGTATAGGAGAATGCCAAGGAGGGAAGATGAGAGTGGGTGGGTGAGTGGGGGAATACCCCCATAGTGGCAGGGGGAGGGGGGAGAAAGTGGGGAGGTTCCAAAGGGGAGATCTGGAAAGGGGGAAACATTTGAAATGTAAATAAAGTATGAAAGAAAACCATTGGCTTAATGTTTAATAGAATAATATTTTCATACTTATTCAAAGAGCATGAGTTAAATGATGATCAGAGACACTACTCCAATATCTATTCTAATATTCATTTTGGTTTTGTGACCAACACTTGTCCTATAGGAAATAATAACTATGGGTTTAATAATTGGGTTAGAAAGTTGTAGGGTTATGGGTCCCACGTCTGCTCCACCACAGGGCTCAGCTTCTTAGGAAGGCAGGTTGTGGGACGTTTGATTGAGTTTACCCCACATTGTCACTGGGTGGGTGTCGGGCTATAGGGCAGCCCTGGGACACTGCTCTGGGGGTGGGGAAGCACACCCCCAGATGATGGGACCACTGAGATGTGGGACCACTGGAGCTGGTTTGGGGGTTCCCGGGCCTGCGACGAGGCTGGGGCCATCTGATTCTCAGACTCTCAGACACCCAGGTGCTGCTGTCAATGGAAGAGCTCAGAACAGAGTGGGGTCCTGCGGGCTGGATTTAGCCAGGAGCCGGGGTAAGAAGGAAGCTCTGGCTGGTCCCACAAGGGAGAGTCCTTGAGTCCTTGGCTTGACAGCAGCAGTGGGCTTGGGCTTGGTGGTGGCCATTGCTGACAGCGCAGAGAGGCCTTCTTCGCAAGATTAGACAGCAGCTCTATAGGTGAAGGCCTTCTCCATGGCTCCCCATGGTGGTGGATCCCAATGAAAGGAGACAGTCCATGGTTTTAAGGCATTTCTTTTCATGGCGGAAAGTGGATGAGTAAAACCATACCCCCTTTCTCTCTCATCATCCTCTACCTATGGAGGGGTTTAGGGCATTACCCTTACGTAACTGAAGGCCACAAATCTATGGGGAGCTGCGGCTAGTGACAGGGGCCTGGTTCTCAAGAACCCTGAGAGCCAGGCCAAGAGCCTACAGTCCCTTCACGATCACTGTTGATTTGAGCCTTAGTTCAACTGGGAACAAGTTGAACTACCTTTTGTGGTCCCACAGAAAATGACTGACTCTTGTTTTCTAGTGATGGGATTTGTCTTTCTTCAATGTACCTAATACTTAATGCAGCAAGCTATGAGAATTTTTTCCTGTTATGGTAGAAAAATATAAGAAGGATACTTAGAAGATTAAACATGTAGCACATATTTCCATTATTTAGTATATATATATTCTATATGTAGTACATATTTCAATTGAAGCATCGGGATTTGAGGAAGACCATTTATACAAGAGTGGACAGTAGTAAAACAGGAACTCAGGAGCTAGACAGCTTAAGAGAACAATGCCATTATGGTTCAATTGATGCATTAGTTGCACCTGTAGTAAAGACAAAAGCTCTGATGCTCTGGTTCACTTTAGGCTAAATCCATCACAATATAATAAATGAGTTAATTACAGGTGGAACTGAAGTCCCTATTCTTTTGATACATATCTATATATCTCTATGTACATCTTTATTTATATTATGTTCTTCAAGTTCTGAGAAGCACATAATGGGAGTCAAGTGAGGAAGCAGCTTTATTTATTTTTCCCTTGGAGACACATGCCACTTTGTTGGAGAATGTTATCTAAAGCACAAAAATATTATGTACATTTGTTTAAGTACTTTGCTTGATACCAAAAATATGGGCAGTGTGAAATAAGAACAAGGTCATTTTCCTGGAGGATGGAATGTAATCAAAACCTTACCTTAGAAGATAGAACACTGAAATGTAGGAGGAGTAGCAAGAGCATAAGACTTTTCTGGCTTGGTAGGAAGACAAAGTTAGATGTTGGTTAGAGATGCCACACTTGCTGGTTTCCTCACAGAGCTCTACTAAACAGAAGGTGGTTTGAGCTGGAAAGTTGAATCAGGACAGTGTTTCACTTTTCAGAGGACTTTGAATAGGAGTGTGGTCTCTTCCACTGTGTCAGGGATTTGGAATATTTCAGAGGAAACAAAGCCGGGGGTTGGGGTAGGGCGACACATGATGACGATAGTCACTGGAATAGCAGGATCAATCTGTAAATAAAACAATTTGTAGCAGGGCCTGGGTAGACTTTGAACTAAGAAAATAGATTAAGTAGATGCTGCACCATCAAGTGAAGTTACTTCTTCACTTGACTCCCATTACGTGCTTCTCGGAACTTGAAAGACATAATATAGAAAAAGATGTACTTAGAGCTATGTAGGTGTATATCATGGATAAAAGAGTAGGTACTTTAGTCCCACCTATCACAATTATCAATATACTTATTGTATTGTTATTAATCAATGAGATATATTCATGAAAATGGTCATGAGAATGGGTGAAAGAATGCTTACACAGCTTGATAGCTCTGAGAGGGTATAAAAAGGGATGGATCAAGAATTGCTTCTTTAAAGATTTATTTTGTTGGTTTTAAAAGTGTGAATGTGTGTGTGCAGCACACATGCATGCAGCTTCCATCAGAGTCTAGAAGAGGGTCTTGGATTCCTCGAAGTTCAAGAGGTTTTAAGCCACTTGATGTGGGTGTTAGGAACTAAACATGAATCCTCTGAAAGAGCAGTGAAGCTCTGAACTGCTAAGTATCTCTCCGGTACTGGTTTCTTTTGTTTTAATTTTGTTTTATGTGTGAGGGAAGGCTCTAAAGGGAAAGGGGCAGAAAGGGAGGACAATGCAGTGGGGTAAAGACAGACTTCACATGTTTTCACTCATGCAGAATCCGGATTTAAAAATATATATGATGTGAACGCAGAAGGGGGGAATTTAGCAGGCAAGGGTATCAGCTGGAGCTGGAAGTCAGAACAAGGGAGGTGAGTGGGGAGGTGCATATGGACAAAGTACAATGATATACATGAAAATAGCATGGGAAACCATTATTTTGGTGTTAGCCAAAAGTTAATATGAAAAGAGAAAATAGTGCTTCTGTATAGGTAGAGAAATGAGGATCCAAAAAAACCAAGTAATTCGTTTAGTATCAAAACTAGGGAATGAAGACATTGAGACAGCATTGAAATATATCTTCCAAACATGATTCTTGCACTCCATTTAAAAAACTATCTTCTTTATTCTTGGGAATTTAATACATATAAATGAAGAAATGCAATATTTGTGATCTCCAATTTCTCCCTTCCAACCCATGGACCTCCCAATTTTATGTCTCTTTGTCTTATACAATCCCATAAGTCCATAATGCTGCCCATGTATGCATGGCTGTGGGATCAATGGTCACATTCTCAACAAAAAAATGCATCTCCCTGACCAGCTATCGATGGACAATACTGGGTTCTATGCTTTACCACATGTCAGGAATGTTTAATTAAGATCAGAACACAGGGATGGGGCTTCAACTTAATGGCAGGACACATTCCCAGCATGCATTACACTCTAAGTTTGATCTAGGTTGACCACATTCCAGTGGAAGGCCATATATCTATGAATATATGGGCAGCACAAATTGGACTTTATGTGTGAAAAAAAGAGGACACAGTTGTAGGTAGGGAATGGAGGATGTATCTGGAAGGAATTGTGAGGAGAAGTTGAATATGTTCAAAGTACAAAATTCTCAAGCTCTAACTAAAAATCTGAACATGTAAAGAAAAACAAATCCAAATCTAAGATTGTCTATAAACAGACTCACAGTGATACAACAGGCCCACACATACAAAATGACCCCAAATAACTCAAATAATTTAATGTCTGTCCCTATTACAAAGGGTAAGAGTTATCTAAAAACACCAAGTCAGAGACTAACATCAGTAGTCCCAGCACCAAGGAGATGGAGACAGGAGGACCACAGCCTCAGATGCTCAAGTCCATCCTGAGCTACAAAGCAAGTTTCAGGCCAACATGGGCTGTTGAAGGAGGCTTTGTTTCACAGAGCTAAGAAAACAAGACAAAAACACCAGTCCTAAATCCTGACCTGGGATGGCTCCCTTTTTGTCACTGGTGACTAGGTTTTCTGTCACTTCCTCTCATCAGCAGTTGTTAAAGGCACATTGCTTTCCTCCAAAATGTGGATTTCACAGCCCTAGCTTTTCAGAACGCGACAGTATTTAGAGAGAAAGCCTTAATGTAAAGGGGTGATTTACTTAAAATAAGAAAGCAATGTGGGCTCTATCTAGCACAACTTGAGCGATTTTCTTAATATGAACAGGAAATTCATAAATATGTATGCTCACGGGAATAGAGGGAGCAAGTGGGAAGCTCTCCTCACACACATTCTCCAGGCTAACCTGCCTTGAACACAGTTTGATCTTGCCCTTCTAGCTTCTGGTATTGTGAGACCATATATATCTGTTTCTTAAGCTTCTGTGTATATGATGGTTTGGTACAACAGCCCACACAAAGTGATGCTCGTATTCCGGACGTTCAAGCTTCCCCTGTAGGCATCCTAGAAGAACCACTGTTTCCCTCTTACCCTCCCAGAACTCTCTCTAGAGATCCCTATTAAGTTCCTGTTCATTGAAAATAATCAAATCATAATTTTAAAAATCAAAACCAAGTTGCCCAATAATTGGCGTATTTCAGTAGAACAGAAGGGATGGGGAATCTCTAGATTTTAAAACTTGATCCTCAGCACTTTCCAACAATTCTCTCTTTAAAAACTCACTAGAGTTCTGTGAATGTGAGCTAGACTGTTTGGCTTTCCATGGATTGTCTAGCTGGTTGATCTCATGCCCTTCATCATCCCCTGTACCACACTTGTGGTTATATGTATTGTGGGGTCTATATATAAAGTTGTCATTCTTAAAACCCCATAGTATCTCCCTATGGAGAACTGTTAAAATGACCTTGAGGGATTTAATTGATTGGACTTTTGAGACCCTGTCTGATTTCCATTTTATGAATAAAAAATTGATAAACTGTTTCCTTGAGAATTTCATACATGAGTTCGTTATATTTACATTTCCACTTTTGCCTCTTCCCCCTTTCCTATTATTACATTAATTAATTAATTAGTTAATTTAATGGGGTGCATGTGTGGAGGTAATGGCATTGTCACTTTTCTTCTTGCAGTAGAAGAGTCCTTGAGATCAAGTGGATATCTGCAGGCTTGATGGCACGCACTTTACACACCACGCCATCTTGCCAGCTTCTCTTTTCATAAAATTTCTCTTCCTTAAAACTTATAAACAGGCTATATTTAGGAATATATATCCATATACATAAAAATATATGCATGCCACAGCAATTAGTGAAAAAAAGAGGTCATGAATTTGAAGGAGAGCAAAGAGGGGTATATAGGAGACTGGGAAGGAAGATGGGAAAGGGAAAATATTGTAATTATTTAAGAAATAAGAAAAAATTTGGATAATTAGAGAAATAGAATAAAAGCTAAAGATTAATATTCAGATTTACATAAGATGATCTTGCTTCTGTAAAATATGAATAAGAACTTAAAAATCTTATGTATAATTTACTTGTTTATCCAGACATACATAAATAATATATGAATAGTTTGCTAATTTAGAAACACTCCTGAACCCATCTCTGACATTTTAAAAGATTCAGTTCAAGCTATTCATGTGCGTCTTTGCCATTGGTGTCTATATAACCTACAGGAGGTTTCCCAGAGAGCATCTACTGAGTGTGAGTCTGAATTATGGCCCCAGTTCTCACCACAGCTCCTCGTCTTTCTCAGCCCATAAATTTGCAAATGTTCACCACACATTATTAGGATCAACAAGATTGGGTCTCCTAATTTGCATTCAGGTAAAAACTGCAGACAAATTGGTAAGCATTGCAGAGCTGAACAGCCATTAATAATATGTGGAGCCAGCATATTCAGGCTCACTGAATGTAAGCACTCTAAGATTACATAGCTCAATATAACTTGATATATACATACATACACGCACTTTCCTAATACTTAATGCTTAAGGTATAATCTCGGTCTAGATGTCTAGATGCTCTGGATTACCTTTTGAGTACTTTCATAAGAGATTCAAATCACAGTATGACTTATTTAGAAAGACATGTGGATATAGTGAGTGTATTAGTAGGAGTGTGTGTGTGTGTGTGTTTATGATTGCATGTGCACACATAAGGATTGAACTCAGAGCTTTGGACTTGCTGAGTTATATCTTTTTTGCTTAGATTGATCAGGTAATTTAATGGAAGATCATTTTGTTGTTATTATTGTGTTGGATAATTACATAACAAGTTAATCTAGAAATGTCTACCTTTTCTCAGTTTCTACATTGATTGTTATGTGAAATCTATGAGATGTAGTGATACTCACTTTAGCAGTTAAGCTGGCAGAGTTTTGGCATACCTTCTTTATCAATGTCATATCTACATTTTTTGAGATAAATTATTTATTTATTTTTCCTCAAAAAGCGACATTTATTCAGAGACAGAGAGACAGAGAGAGAGAGAGAGAGAGAGAGAGAGAGAGAGAACAAAAACCCAAGCTGTCTATCCCTTGGCTCCCTTCTCTTCTCCCTCCAGCTGTTCCTCAGCGCCCCCAGTACTGAACCCTAGGCTAGGGCAGCAGAACAGTCCCTCAAATGAGTTCAGCAACAGTGAGGGGCATCCCTTCAATGGAGGTATTGTAGAAAGTCTCAATGTCTCCAAGAGTCCTCTTGTCTTCTGTTACCATGTTAATAGCCCCAACCTAATGGCCAAACAGACCATCTCGACTAATTTGGGGATGTAGATTTTCCTGTTGCTGGGAAGGTCATAATGGATGACTAAGGAGACCTGCTGCACATCAATGCCTCTGGCCAACAGGTCAGTGGTAATTAATACTCTGCAAGAATCAGACTGGAACTCCCTCATGATCCTATCTCGTTCATTTTCATCTATATCTCCATGAATGGCAAAACACTGAAATCCCAGGCATGCATCTTCTCAGTGAGCGAATCCACCTTCCTTCTGGTATTAGGAAAACTTACTGCTTGGGTGATAGTCAATGTTTCATTGAAGTCAGGCAATGGGTCAAGCTTCTATTCCTCTAGTTCCACATTGATGTAGAATTGGTGGATACCCTCCAGGGCCAACTCTTCTTTCTTGACAAAATCTGAATTGAGGTCTCTCATAAACTTCTTGGTCACCTTGAGGACATCAGAAGATATTGTATCAGACAACAAAACTACCTGTGTGTTATTGTTGAGCTTTTGGAATATATCATAGATCTGGTCCTTGAACCCATGACTTAACATTTCATCTGCTTAATCCAGTATGAACATCTTGATGTATTTGGGGACTAGGTATCTCCAGTTAAGTATATCAAACACTCTGCCAGGGGTGCCCATGATGATATGGGGAGCCTTCTAATTCTGGATTGTAATTCACTCTAGATATAGTCAAGTTGACAATCAGAAATATCCACTACAATCCACCCCTTGTCAACTTGACACAAATAATATCTCATATCCACATGAAACAATAACAAGCTCATAAAAACGCTTAACATGATATAATCCTCGTATAATCACAAACACATTTATGAACTTACAATGGGGCAATGTCCCTTGGGAACATTCCTTTAGTATCTCAACTTAAATACAAACTGATGTTAAAGAAATTGGAAGACAAATATGTTCTTAACAAAATATAACAAGCATTCATATTACTTTATAATCCTCATTTCTACAGCTGGTCTTAGCTGGTATTTATAACTACCTTCCTCTACTACCCATTCTGTATTTCCTCCATCCTCTGCAAGCACCTCAGCAGGTCTTGGCTTTTTTCCTGGAGGAGTGATCCATACCTTCATTCCTGATGGGTCTGCATCCTTTGTCATCCTGCTTGAATTAGGCTGTTGTAGTTTCCCATTGACTTTAATCACAGGACATGGTAGTACTAAGAGACGCCCTAAGGGGTCTCCTTCTCTCCAGACATAATTCTTCTTACCTCCATTGTGGAGAGGCAATCCAATTTCCCCATGGTGATCTGGGTCTGCCACCCTCCTAACACTGTTATTCTTTTCTTAGCCTGTTGGTTTAAGGGCATTAGAAGCCCAAAATGACCAGGGGGAAGTCTGACCTTCCAGTTCAATGAAATGTTTGTTGTAGCTCCTAGTAGGAGCACTCCCCCCTCTGGAACCAAAATTTCTAGGCCAGCAGAACCTAGAGTTGTGGGGACAGGAAGCAAACATTTTCCTAGAGGGTTATAAGGAGTGATAGTGAGTGGAACTATTCCCTTTTCCACCCCTTGATTCCTGGACTCATGGATCCTGGCTATGGGAGAAACTGTACCATATATTGGATGCTGATTTAAAGCATATACTGCCTCCTGAAGAACTCTGCCCCAACCCTTCATGCTGCTGCCACCTAATTTGCACTGTAACTGTGTCTTCAAAAGACCATTCCATCTTTCTATCAGACCAGCTGCTTCAGAATGATGGGGAACATGGTAAGACCAGTGAATTCCATGATCGTGGGCCCACAGTTGCATATATCTGGCTGTGAAATGAGTTCCTTGGTCAGATGCAATATTGTGTGGAATACCATGACAATGAATAAGGCATTCTGTAAGTCCATGGATGGTGGTTTTGGCAAAAGCATTATGTGCAGGAAAGGCAAATCCATAACCAGAATAAGTATCTACCCCAGTAAGAACAAAACATTGTCTTTTCCATCGAGGAAGTGGTCCAATGTAGTCAACCTGCCACCAGGTTGCTGGCTGGTCACCTCGAGGAATGGTGCCATATCTGGGGCTCAGTGTTGGTCTCGGCTGTTGGCAGATCTGGCATTCAGCAGCAGCTATAGCCAGGTCAGCCTTGGTGTGTGGAAGCCTATGTTGTTGAGCCCAAGCATAACCTCCATCTCGCCCACCATGGCCACTTTGTTCGTGTGCCCACTGAGCAATGACAGGGATGGCTGAGGAAAGGCTGACTGTCTACAGAATGGGTCTTCTTATCCACTTGATTATTGAACTCCTTCTCTGCTGAAGTCACCTTTTGGTGAACATTTACATGGGACACAAATATCTTCACATCCTTTGCCCATTTGGAGAGATCTATCCACATACTTCTTCCTCAGATGTCTTTCTCACCAATTTTCCAATTGTGATCTTTCCAAGTCCCTGACCATCCAGCTGATCCATTGGCTACAGCCTATGAGTCAGTGAATAATCGTACATCTGGCCATTTCTTCTTCCAAACAAACTGTAATACCATGTGTACTGCCCGAAGTTCTGCCCACTGTGAAGATTTTCCTTCACCTGTATCTTTCAGGGTTGTCCCAGAAAGGGGTTGTAATGCTGCAGCTGTCCACTTCTGAGTAGTACTTGCATAACATGCAGAGCCATCAGTAAACCAGGTCTTAGTCTTCTCTTCTTCAGTCAGCCGATCATAGGGAACACCCCATGAGGCTATAGGCACATACTTGGCAGCAAATGGCATTGTTACAGGAGTAGAAACCATAAGCATTTAAGCCACTTCTTCATGTAACTTGCTTGTGCTTTCAGGACCTACTCGGGTTTGATCATAGATGTACCACTTCCATTTGATAATAGACTGCTGCTGTGCACACCCAACTTTATGACTTGGAGGGTCTGATAACACCCAGCTCATGATGGGCAGTTCAGGCCACATGGTACCTTGGTGTCCTATTGTCAAATGTTCAGTTTCCACTAAAGCCCAACAGCAGGCCAAGAGCTATTTTTCAAAGGGAGAATAGTTGTCTGCAGATGATGGTAGAAATTTGTTCCAAAATCCCAAAAGTCTCTTCTGTGATTCACCTACAAGAGTCTGCCAGTGGCTCCAAACAGTATCTCTATCTGCCACTGACACCTCAAGTACCATCGGGTCTGCTGGATCATATGGTCCAAGTGGTAGAGCAGCCTATACAGCAGCCTGGACCTGTTGAAGAGCCTTCTCCTATTCCAGACCACACACAAAGCTAGCAGCTTTCCAAGTCACTTGGTAAATGGGCCTGAGTAACACACCCAAGTGAGGAATATGCTGTTTCCAGAATCCAAATAGACCCACTAAATGCTGTGCTTCTTTCTTGGTGGTGGGAGGGGCCAGGTGCAATAATTATCTTTCACCTTAGAAGGAATGCCCACACCACTGGACTCCTAAGAATTTCACTGAGGTAGATGGTCCTTGAATTTTGGTTGGATTTATTTCCCATCCTGTGATATGCATATGTATTACCAATGAGTCCAAAGTGGTTGCTACTTCCTGCTCACTTGGTCCAATCAGCATAATGTCATCAATATAGCGCACTAATGTGATATTTTGTGGAAGAAACAAACGATCAAGATCCCTTCTAACTAAGTTATGACACAGGGCAGGAGAGTTAATATATCCTTGAGGCTAAACTGTAAAGGTATACTGCTGGTCTTGCCAGCTAAAAGTAAATTGCTTCTGGTGGTCCTTATAAACAGGTACTGAGAAGAAGGCATTGACTAGGTCAATAGCTGCCTACCAGGTACCAGGAGACATGTTAATTTGCTCAAGTAACGAAACTACATCTGGTACAGCAGCTGCAATAGGAGTTACTACCTGATTTAGTTTTCGATAGTCAACTGTCATTCTCCATGATCCATCTATCTTCTGCACTGGCCAGATAGAAGAATTAAAGGGAGATGTAGTGGGAACCACCACCCCTGCATTTCTCAAATCCTTGATAGTGGCAGTAATTTCTGCAATTCCTCCAGGAATACGGTACTGGTTTTGATTCACTATTTTCTTTGGCAGAGGCAACTCTAACGGCTTCCATTTGGCCTTTCCAACCATAATAGTCCTCACTCCACAGAACCAATGTGAGCATGCTGCCAATTTCTAAGTATATCTATCCCAATTATACATTCTGGAACTGGGGAAATGACCACAGGATGTGTTTGGGGACCTACTGGACATATTGTAAGTCGGACATCAGTCAAAACTCCATTAATCACCTGTCCTCCATAAGCCCCTACTTTAACTGAGGAGCCACATTGTTTCTTGGGATCTCCTGGGATCAACGCCAATTCTGAGCCAGTATCCAGTAGACCCCTGAAAGTCTGATTATTTCCTTTCCCCCAGTGTACAGTTACCCTTGTAAAAGGCCATAGGTCTCTCTGGGCAAGGACTAGAGAAAGGCTAATAGCAAAACTTTTAGATGTCTTATCAAGATCCTTCCTGAGAGGAACCTGGCCACCCCTTCATTCAAGGGGTTCTGGGTCTGCAAACTGGCTCAAGTCTGGAAATTGATTCACTGGTCAAGACTGCCTTTTGCCAGGATCCAAAGTAGCCTTTCTTACATTTGTTTGAGAATTTTTCTGCTTATACAGATCAAACAGATATGCAGTAGGCTTCCTATGTTTTTCATACCTGGAAACACCATGACTGATTAGCCAGAACCAAAGGTCTGAACGAGTTATGCCATTATAAATTTCACTTCTCCTGTGCTGACCATCACGGTATATGTCATTATAAATGTTGTTTTGTCTGCTCTGTGCATTATAATAACTACGACCATCTTGTCTCTGGTGATCCAATGCTGGCACCTGACCCTTGTTACCTCAAGGCCCAATTAAACCCATTGCATTTAATTCATCTAATTAAGCTACAGCATCTCCAACCCTAAGGTCTGGCACAAGGAAAAGGGCAAGAACAAAACTCTTCAAATGTGCTGTTGCCCCTCTCACCAGTTTGAGTCTTACAGGATTGGTGAAGGGCATTATCTTCTGGGCCTTCCAATTGTGGAGAATTAGGTTTTATGAAATGTATCCACTCTAGCTTTGCAATTTCCCTGAGCCTTAAAATCCCTTCATCAACACTAAACCAAGAGATACCAGGAATCTCCAACTCCTTTTCAGTAGGCCATCTTTTGATAAATGCTTCAGCCAACCATTCAAACAAACTTCTGACACTTTAATTGTATGAGCTTTCATATTAAACCTTGAATCTCCACTCAGAGGGTCCATGTCAATAATCTCAGTCTGATCTAGTTTTATGTTCCTTCCACCATTATCCCACACCCTTGAAATCCATTCCCACACATATTCTCC
The DNA here is from genome assembly GCA_019843965.1 of Rhynchomys soricoides. Taxonomy (NCBI): domain Eukaryota; kingdom Metazoa; phylum Chordata; class Mammalia; order Rodentia; family Muridae; genus Rhynchomys; species Rhynchomys soricoides. Next base: position 4,347,425 of record JADRCH010000180.1, on the reverse strand, counting down.
AGACTTTTGCTTGAATGAATTAACAAACTCACTAAGGTCCTTAGTGTAGCGCACTTCCTCATGGACTACACTTTCTACCTCCCCTCTAGACGTCTGTTTTGCCTTGAGTCTGGTTATAGGTCTAGAAGAAACTACTGGTGGGCCTTGAGAAACATCAATATTATCTTGTCTGGCATTTTCTTCATCAAAAGTCACTGCTGGCCCATCAGACTCTGAGGGATTAACTTCCTCATGCGGAAGGCATTATTTCAAGGAGTGGGGCTGAGGATACTGCTTCCTCGGGTGGGGTAAACCATTGAGAATCTGAAAATTCAGAATTCTCAGCTTCAACAGGGTCTTCCCATACATCCCCATCTCAAGTTATAGGATCCCATTCATTGCCAATTAATGCCCTTACTTTAACTGCCAACACCCTCTGAGACTGAGACCTGAGCATTTGCTGAAATTCAGCCAACCTTATAATGAGGGCTTCAGTTTGATTTTCTGCAACTTGAGCTCTATGGCTGCTGGAGAGAAGATTCTCTTCAAGGACACACTTAGCAACTTTTAGATTGGTTACTTGCATCTGGATCCGTTCAATTTTATTATACAACTCCTTCTTTTCTTTCATCATCTTTTCCAGAGATACAAAGAACAACTGGCCAGCAAAGTCATTTTCAAATATTTTTCCCATATTACAAAAAGTTCTGAGCACACAATCACCCACTTCATCAAGATGCTCAATGGCGTTAGCTTCTTTAAGTTTAAAATATATTTCCAATCACGGGTCTTCAATATCCTCTAAGCTCCCAGAAGAGAGCGTATCTGGAGAGGTTTCAGCAGTTGAAGGTGCTGGTGAATTATTAAACCAACTTCAGATTCTTAAAAGATTCATCCTTATACTGCTTTATGCTCCTCTAGAGCCACTCCCAGTATCACAGAGGAATATCTAGTGGCCAAGAAACACTTAAAGAAATGTTCAACACATCAAGGAAATGCAAATCAAAAGGACTCTGAGGTTCCACATTATATCCATTGGAATGGCTAAGATAAAAACTCAAGGGACAGCACATGCTGGCAATCATGTGGAGCAAGAGGAATACTCCATTGGTGATGGAAGTGCAAACTTGTACAACCACTCTGAAAATCAATTTGGTGGTTTTTCAGAAAATCGGAATAGTTCTACCCCAAGACCCAGCTATACCTCTAATGGGTATATACCCAAAAGATGTCCCACTGGAGACTTGCTCAACTAGATTCATAGCAGCTTTAATTATAATAACCAGAAACTGGAGAAAACCTAGATGTCTCTCAACTGAAGAATGGATAAAGAATTGGTCTCTCCATCTGTTTCCATCTGTTGCTGGATGAAGCCTCTTAGGAGACCGATATGCTAGGCTCCTGTCTGCAAGCATGGCAGAGTATCATTGATAGTATCGGGGGTTGGTCCTCTTTCATGGGATGGGAGAATTGCTCAACTATGTTCATAGCAGCTTTATTTGTAATAACCAGAAACTGGAAATAACCTAGATGTCCCTCAACTGAAGAATGGATAAAGAAAATTGGATACATCTACACAAAGGAATAATACTCAGCTATTAAAAACAAAGACATCATGAAATTTGCAGGCAAATAAATGAAACTAGAAAATATCCTGAGTGAGACAGAAAGACATGCACAGTATGTACCCAGTTATATGTGGACATTAGCCATAAAATATAGAATAACCATGCTACTTTTCAGGGACCCAAAGAAACTACTAACAAGAGCCCAAAGGAGGATGGGTGACTCTCACTTAGAAGGAGAAATAAAATCATTATTGGAGGTGGATGGAAGGAGGGAAATGGATGGGAGAGGGAGTGAAAAAGGGAACTGAGATGGTGATCAGGTGTATATTGGGGGATGGGCATAGTTGGCTCTGAGTGAGAATGGAAATGGGTGAAGAGCATTTCTGGGATTAGCTGGAGACCTGGGTCAGGGGAGGCTCCTGGATTTTATGGGGGTATCCCCTACTTGAGACTTCCAGCAGTGGGGACATAGAGACTGAAGTGGCCACATCCTGTAGCCAAGCAGGACCTCCAGTGGAAGGAGGGGACATCAACCCACCCTCAAAACCTTCAACCCAAAGTTTGTCCTGCCTACAAGAGACACAGACATAAAGATGGACCAGAGATTGAGGGAATGGCCTACCAACCCCTGGACCAACTTGAGACCCAACACATGGGAGAGAGTCAACTCCTGACACTATTAATGACACTCTGCTTTGCTTTCAGACAGGAGCCTAGCATATCTGTCTTCTGAGAGGTTTCATTCAGCATCAGACAGAAACAGATAGAGAGAACCATGGCGAGGCTTGGGAGTGTGCTCTTCCAGAGGGCCCAAAGTTCGCTTTTCAGTACCCACATGGCTGCTCACAACTGTTTGTAACTCCAGTCCTAGAGGGTCTGATGTCCTCTTCTGACCTCTTCGGCGACTGTACTTGGTATGCAGACATACATGCAGGCAAAATGCATGTACTCATAAAATAAAATGGACAAAATATTTAATTAATAAATTAAAAATAATTCACAAAATAAGTTAATCAAGGGCACAGAAAGGTAATTCAAATAAAAATGTATTTATTAGTCTACATTGATAAAACATATATTAAAATAAACAAATTGACTTACACTTCAAAATATTAACATACCAATATTGCTCTTAGGAAGTAAATCTTATTTCCGCCCTTACCTGGCTACATGCTTTTGTAAGAAGTGGATCTTAATTCCACTCTCTGAGGATGGATGGACTGGCCTCAGCAATTCACTTCAAAAGATACACTATGAGGAAAGGAGAGAAAAGAAACAATAGTTCTTACACGCTTTTTCTACCTACATCTTGTGGACTATTTGGGATGTGTTCCTGCATCTCTGAGTAGCATGTTTTCTTGCCACTTCTTGGCTTACTGGCCTGAAGCATCACCCATCCACTTCTGACTGTAGAATTTTCAGATCCATTTCTCTTTCACCCCTGTCCATCCTGACTGCACAAGTGCCACTTCTCAACACTCATCTTCTGACAGAGTTCAATGCAATGGAGAGAGGAGCCCACTGTGGATCTTGATTGTTTGCTTTCTGTGCACAACCTTTCCCCTGGAGGCTGTACTTGCCTCAATATCCTCTCAGAATGCTGAGATTCGGCAAGGGGACCATTAGCTTTATCTTCCTGGATAACTCATTCTCTGAAGACTCCAGGACTCCCATCTAATGCCTATTGTTTTTCTTTTCTGCTGGGGTGCAGCTGTATCAGCTCTGGGGATTCAACCAAAGGAACAACTTGTGTACTTTTGCCTTAGCCCTAAGCTTTAGGATTGTTTTTCAGGTAGTTTTATCTCCACTACTAACTAGACCATCTGCCACTATTGCCTCCTCCCTATCTTCTCTTATGCCCCAGCCTCTCCATGATAGTGAGGTCTGAGGATCAAGCAGAGTTGTGCTTGTGTCCAGTTTTCTAGTCTGAAACCTACAAGTGTCAATATTTCCCTATGACCCATTGTACTCTTGCTATCTTACATATTTACACATGCTTTCTAATTGTCTGGAAAATGAAGACTGCAGTAGCTTGTACTGTGTCTGCCAGAGTCCATATGTGCCAATCCTCAGGTGAGTATTGTGGAGAGGTGCCCTGAACTTTTAATAGGCAGAGTTTAAAGGGGACATGTCCTGAGAAGAGATTGTGAGACTGTGACCATCTTTTCTGTCTCTGTTTCCTAACTCCAGATGTGGCTGCTTGTGTCCCCATGAGCTCCTTGTGCCCTTGCTAGTGTCCACCCATGGAGCCCTATCATCTGAGATGTGAATCTTCCAAGCTGTGAATTAGACAAGTCAATTCTCCTTATTATTAGTTGCCTCAGAGAGTGCACTGCTGATGAAGGTACAATGTAATACAAGATAAAATTAATCTACCTTTCCTACTTTGGTTAAATACCCAATGTGTCTAAATGCTTTATAATATTATACAATCTTTTAGATTATTGTATGCACGTACGAATTATTTTTAACTTAATTTTTTATTGTAATATTTTTATTAATTCTTTGAAAATTTCATACAATACATTTACCCCCTCCTCTTCCTAATGTCTCTGAGATTCACCACCCCATCCCTCTAACTTTGTATCCATTAAAAAAATCTCTCAAGTCCTCTTTGTGCTGTACATACACTCATGGGGTTAGGACCATCAGCTGGAGTGTGCTTGACCTACCTGAGGCCTCATCCTCAAAAAACCTGACTGTCTCACCCCCAGAAGTCATCAAATGCCATAGTTTCAGTTAGGGGCAGTGTCGCATGAACCCTCTCTTTCTTGTTAGAATATTGACTGACTTGATCTTGTGCAGCTGCTCTGAGTTCATGAGTGCAGCAGCCTTGGTATGACCAGAGGACACTGCTTGCTCTGCCCTTCTATCCCTTCTGGCTCTTACCATCTTTGTGTCCCATCTTCTGAGATGGTTCCTGAGCTTTGAGGAACGACTGATACAGTTGACCCATTTATGGCTGAGCACTTTCCTGACATTTATTCTCTGCACATTGACAAGTTGTATTAACCCAATTCTTTGAAGGCTACCTAATTTCCAAGGGGTTGAAATAACCCAAGAATCTCTTTGTATGTATCTCTGGCTGTATTTCCTACTGAGCCTAAAGTGTACACATATCTAGCTGCAGCTCACATGTTTTCAAGTCAAAGAACACTGGCAATTCTTTGACTCAGGAGGCAGTCTAGTGAGGGGAGCTTGAAAACCTATTTCTACGGTTGGCTGGGCCTGAAGTATTTGACTTTTCTATAGTAACTGCTATGCAGCAGTAAGAACCGGGTTGTATTAGAAAAGGATGCAAATTTCACTGATCTAAAGAACAAAATGAAACATAACAGAAATCCCACAAAGGCCTTGGATGTGCTCTGACTGGCAAGCAAAGAGGTCTGGTGTTTTCCCCTGCTTTCTATATGGGAAAGGAAGGATAGGGGCCTTAAATTAATACTTCCCACCTGTACTGTGATGTGTTCATTGTGCTGGTCAGGTGTTAGGAAATACATTGAGGTGTATCAGGGCTGGTAAGATGTTAGGAAATCGCCTAGAGATATTCTGCATTCAAAGGAAAGGGTATTTCTGAGTCTTTAGTCTTGAAGTATGGAACTGCTCATCGGATTTGGTTTGATTTGACATAATGTATACAAAAGGTTTTTTTTTTGAGTTTTTTAAAATTTTTGATACTTTATTTACATTTTGAATGTTTCTCCCTTTCCAGATCTCCCTTTTGGAAACCCTCTATCCCCTCCCACTCCCCTGCCTCTATGAGGGTATTACCCATCCACCCACCCACTCACTCCTGTCTTCCCTCCTTGGCATTCCCCTACACTGGGGCATCTAACACCCTCAGGCCCAAGGGCCTCTCCTCTTCCTGATGTCCAACAAGGCCCTCTTCTGCCACATATGTGGCCAGAACTATGGGTCCCTCCATGTGTACTTTTTGGTTGGTGGTCCAGTCTCCGGAAGCACGGGGGGGGG